>PVJO010005684.1:0-95943 GCA_004026905.1 Hystrix cristata | reverse complement strand
AGGACAAGGACTAATAGCTATGAACACTCGCTACGGACTGATACGTGGCTGGGCGGCTTTATGTGAGTGAATTCCTTGAATATTTGCACCTGTTTTATAGAGGAGGAGACTGGTGCCTTGGCTGAGGCCCCACAGAGGGTAGAAGGGCTGGGACTTGAACCTGCATTCTGACTCCAGGGGCTGGATCCTTAAGCTCAGATGTTGCCTCCCCTGAGCTGCCTCCTTCACACCTTACACAGCCACCATTTACCGAGCACCTACTATGTGCTGGGTCCCGTGACTACAAGAACACAGCTCCTGTCCTCAAAGCTCAACTACCGCTGGAAGACTTGCCAACGCCATGTCGCTCAAAGCCTTCGATATACAGTTCAGCCCCTCTTCCTCCCCTGCCTTCCGTGCCCCCAGACAGTGCCTGGGACTCGGCAGCGCACACAAGCTGCACACAGTGACTGTCAGACTCAATTGTTTTCCAGGCTGTCAGCTCCTGAGGGGAAAACACATCGCAGGCCTCCTGCCGCACCCTGGCCTGGGATCCTCGGGAAACCCCTGCTGCAGCTGGCCTGGACACCACATAGAGGAACGTGGGGCCTCTTTATTCAGACCCCCACTCCAGCTGCCACACGGTTTCTGCTGCCTAATGTCTTCCTTGGGGTTTGGAGTACAATTTTCTCAGGCCCAGACGGCCAGGGTTTGGTGGCTTGAGCGTGTGGGCCTGGTCCTGCCCCTGCTCAGGGCAGCTAGCCCCTCAGTGAAGCCAGTGTTGTGGTGCTGCAATGCCACCTGCCTGGGTACTCCCCACTCTGCCTCCTCCGGGCCCTGGGAAGTGGGGTATGTGGTCCGGGCACGTGTGCCCCAGGCCTCTCTCCTGCTCGGTGTGGTCTGGATTTTGGGCCAAGTCCCTCATCGGCGTAACCAGCCTGTCACCCTTTCTGCAGCCCTGGTATGGACAGGAGTGCTCCAGAGTCTCTATGCCCAACTCCCATGATGGTTTGTGAGTTGCCCACCAGTCACATCTCCCAGGTGCGCAGGGTCACACTTTCAATGCGTGTGCTGTCTTTCAGCAGAGGTCCAGCCAGCTGGTGGGCGGTGGGTCACGGGTGACCCGGGGGGCCCCTCGTCCAGTGGCTTCTGTAGCACAGCTTGTCCCCAAAGCTACCCTCACTAAGTCTTCCCCGAAATAGCCTCCTTTTTCCTCCTGCTTCATGGCTCTCAGGGGCATCCAGATCCCCAGAAACCAGAGTCTGTGAAAACACCACCTTCATCAAAACTGCTCGCTTCCATCATTTTACACAGAGACTTTGCCAACCTCTGCCTGAATTCTGCCAGTGCTAGGGAGCTCGCTCCTGCCCTAAGATGCCTACTGCTCCTTGGCATAGTTCCCTGCCACGGATTGTCCTTAGGTGAAGGAGGCATCCCCGCCTTGCCCGAGTCGGTGTCCTTGGGGCTACGGTTCACCAAGCACGTGAGCAAGCTGGCTTTCTCTGGTCTCTAAGCATATTTCGCCCGTCCCTGGCTAAAGGTTCCCTGCAGACAGTTCCAAGCACACGTCCCCCCCAGAGGGTGAGTCTGGGCTGCTGTCATCAGAGTGGAGAGGGACAGCCCGGTCATGCGCAGGCTGCAGGTGCTTCTGGGAAAGACTGGCAGGAACCCAGGGAATTCCAGGGGACTCACGCCTGGGTGCCAGGCACCGGACTGTTCCCATGTGTGTGTGGACGGAAGCAGCATCAGAGCCGCAGAGTCCGAGCCCCGGCCCCCCACCCAACTCCCTCCTTTCTTGGAAATCCAACCTAGACTGCAGGGACCACAGCCAAACACAGTGTCACTCACCAGGCTCATTGTCGCTCACATCCTGTGGATCTTCTTACAGCCCAACTCCCAGAGCAGCCAGGGCTTCGAGACCTGCGAAGAGGAACTTGAGATTAGCAGGAGGCCAGAGCAACTGGTGTCCATCTCTCTTTTCCAGCAGGTTGAGTCACCGGAAGACTGGATGGAGGTGGGAGCATAAAAAGAAAAGGAATCGGTGTAAGAACAGAGCTGCTCATTAAGCGACCTCAACATCTCAGGGCTTGGTGGATAATTCTGAGACAGGGAGAGAGGGAAATAAAAAGACCCCAACCCTGGGTGAATCAGCAGTGACGGCAGGCAGGCTTTTCAGGAGAGTGAAACCAGGGGCAGAGTCGGGCCTTGCTCAGCGGTCCTTTGTCCCTTCAAGTCATCTGTGCCTGTTTCTCCCGTAGCAGCAGGCTGCGATAGCTCCATGTTGGTGAGGGTGGAGGGGAAGCGCTGTGCTCAGGCCTCGAGTGGGAAAGACACTGCTGTCCTTAAACAAAGGCCTCGAGGCATATTTATATCCCCAGCGACTCCTGCCAAGCACACGCACCCTGTGTGCTTTGGAAATTCCTTGGGAGAGCTGCAGCCGGAAGGGCCAGGCCCGTGCCCAGCCGAGGACGTGTGTGCGGCGCGGCCAGCGGAGGCTGAGCACTGGCGGCTCCGCGGCCAGCCGGGCAGAGGCCGCCTGGGGCATGGGAACTGCAGCAGCCCCGCTGCTGACCGTGCGGCCTCGCCCCCTGGCTCCCCACGCCCTGGCACATGAGAATGAAACTTGTTTTTTCTTGTTCCCCTAAGAATCTCAGGTGAGCTGAGGTTTCTGTTTCCATCTGTCCCTGCTCTTGAAGGAGCGCCTTTGGGTGGCGTGAAGGAAATCTTCGCGGTGGCGGTTTGTGCTCTCTAAGGACTTGCCATGCGCTGCACACCTCAGCTAGATTCTTGCCAGTCACAGTGAAATCACAGCCCCAGGAGCCTCTGGGAGTCAGGAGCTGCATTTTAAGAAGCCCCTCCCAGGCACACTGAAGTCTGCAAGGTGCTGGTCTCCTCAGGAAGGAGGAAGGGGGCTGCCACTCTCCAGAGGAGGACACAGGCCCAAGAAGTGCCATCCCCGAAGCTATGCCATCCGGCTAGTAAGTGGCACAGCAGGTCCAAAGCCACGGAAATGTGAATGGAGGCCTGTTTCTCTCCACTGCACTCCCAGGGGAGGCAAACCAGGACCTGTGGGGATGGCTGAGGGAGGGCAGGCGACTGCAGGGCCTGGGGTTGGGCGGAGCCAGGCGGGGAGGCACTGATGCTGGAGGCAATGGAGTTCCCCAGGAAGAGGGGGACCAGGCTTCTGCATCGAATCTCAGTGATTGATTGATTTGGACTGCAGAGTTTAGTCCTCTGGTCCATCCAGCTGGAGAAGGTGCCCCAAGAGACCAGCTGACCTGAGGGCTCCAGGCACTGAGCAGGAGGAAAGATAACACTCCACAAAACCCGCAGCTCATCAGCCCTTACTTAGCAGGGACGTGTCACTAGTCCTGTCCTGAGGACACGGAGGAACAGAGTGGCTAAGTGACTCTTCACGGCTTGCGGACTCTGACCCCAAATCCAAAGGTTATGACCGAGGCTGCCTGAGGCTCCTGGTGGGAAGGGGCTTCTCAACACAGGGCACAGTGCTCTTGGTGAGGGTCACCCGGGTCGCTATGTTCCTGCTGTACAGCCTGCGTGTGAGCTGTGCTCACTAAACAGATGTGTGGACGCAGGGTGCGGGCTTTACCTCGTCAGTATCAGCCAGCCAGCTGGCGTTCTCGAAGCAGCAGTCAGTCAGGTCACCGCTGCACATTGCGAGGGACTAGTTCCAGGACGCCCTTTGGACCCCACCTCCAGCCCCCCCTAAATCCTTGTACGCTCAAGGCACTCATGTAAAAATGCGCAGAGTTTGCATACAATCTACGCAATCCTCCTGTAGACTTTAAATCACCCTGGGATGACATCATACCCAATAGGATGTAAATGCTACGTCAACAGTTGCTATGCTGCGTTGCTTAGGGAATAAAGACAAGAGTAAAGTCTGTACACGTTCGCTACAGACAGTTTCCTCTATTGTTTTCCATCAGCAGCTGGTTACGGTGTGCAGCCCATGGGTACCTGGGGCCGGCTGTGTGTTGTTCGTCTCCTGTGGTGCTCCCATGAGGCAGATGAGCTCATCTGAGGTAGGCAGAGTGACGTAACTAAAAGGTGGCACCGGTATTTGTTACAGGAGTGTTCCCTGCACATTCATGCTCTGAACCACTGAGTCCCGGCAGCTGGAGCACAGTGCCCTGGGGTGCCAGGTGTCCCAAGCTGCCGCCCACATGCCACCCACTCCACGCCTTTCCCTGGGCTCAGGGTTGCCACACGCTGTCTCGGGGGTGCTGCTGCTCAAGTCTCCCTGATCTCTGTGCGAGGACCATGCTGGACGGTTCCTCAGTGACAAGGAAGCACAGTCCACACCTGGACCCCGGTGAAGGTCTGTCCCCACCTGCCTCCAGGCCCAGCAGCAACCCTTCTACAGCTGCCTCTCATCAAGTTACTCCTTGCTGTTTATTGCCCTTTGGTCCTAAAGTTACTGTTCCTTCTCTCCTTCCTTGCCTTCCTCCCTCCATCCCTCCCTCCCTTCTTTTCTGGGGTTCTGGGGATTGAATCCAGGGCGCTGGGACTGAGCTACATCTCCAACCCTTTTTATTTTTATTGTGAGACAGATCTTGCTAAGTTTTTAAATTGCCCAGGCTGATCTTGAACTTATGACCCTCCTGCCTCAGCCTGCCAGAGTGCTGGGATTACAGGTGTGTACTCCCATACCTGGCTTCTTTATTAATTCAAAATTTAGCAAGCTATTTCAACTCTGCTGCTATCTTTATCAAGACTGTACTTTGCTACGAACTTGCAGGAGTTCTGGGTGATCTGAGGCAGCCCTCCCATACCCTGAAGCTCCGGATTCTGCAATTTTGCATGATACAAGGATGTCCACAAATGCCATTATCATTTTGTAGCAGAATTACCTGCACAGTGGAAATTACACTGCAGGTACTTATACCTAACTTAAATGTGCAATGTGTATAGCTGTTAAATATGGGCCATGTTAATACTGAATGTATTAAATATTAAATCACTCATTTATTGAGTTCCTGCTGTACCTGATCCTGTGCAAGTACCAGACAGACATCAATAAACAAAACCCAGCCTCACACATAAGAATGGTATAGGAAAGGAGAAAGACACACAGTCGCCTGGGTGCAAGAATAACAATGTGTCATGAAGAGGTAGGAGGCAGACCAGCTACCAGACTCCTGGTCTCCGGCTGAAGGTCCCCTCCTCTTCCCTCCTGGTCCCCTACCTTGCCCTGCTGCACTGCAAGCTCACTAGCTGCTTCTCAGTCCCTGCCCATGTCCCCTCTGCCCATGGCTGTGCCTTGCCCATCCTCTCCCTCGACTCTCTGCCCGCCCTCCTCCCCTAATCAGCAGGGCGCCCCTGGGACTGACAGGTGACGCGCAGAGCTGTGCAGGCAGTGTGTGAGTGGCTCTCATCACTGACAATACCTGATTTTATCCCCAGCCGACTAGGTAGCTGCTGGGGCACAGAGAAACCGAGTGACTTGGCTGGGGCGAGTGGTTCTGGGCAGTCTCTCGGAACCGGCTGTGTTCCCTGTTCATCCCCGACCCAGCCCTGCACCATTCCCGACAGACCCCACCAGCGTGGTGGAGCGTGCGCGGGTCTTGGAACAGGAGGCCTTGGTCTGATCCTGCTTCGCTTCCATACGTGTTCCATTCCCTCAGCATCACTTCCCGCCTGAGGGCGTTGGTTTCGTCATCGACCAGGCGGAGCTGCCGCCTGGCTGAGCTGTGGGGGATGTACTGCCTCGCACACACCCAGTGGGGCGCAGCTCTGCAGTGGGAGCTGCAGTTCTCCTTGGGGACAAGGGAAAGGAAGCTCTAGCTAGTGCCCTCAGCTCCTGCCTTCCTGGCTCAGGGCTCTGCTCACCAGAAGACAAGGGTGCCAGCCCCAGCGAGAAGAAACGTTCCTGTAACATTCTCCCGAGGCGCCCATCCTCCCTTGGCCTGTCCACGCCTGCCCCCTCGCTAGACAGCTAGACAGCGGAGGGAGAAGCCTCTGTGAGGGCCTGGAGAAGAGACACCGCCTCTCAGGGCACTCCCAGCACCAGTTTGGTCCATCCCATTTCGTTCAGCAAACATCCAGCGGCTGAGTGAGAAACCCTGCTCCAGTAAATGGGTCACTCTGTCCTGTGGCGACAGCACTGCACTGAAGGGAGGGACCCAGGGAGGCAGCCAGTGGAGGCAGGAAGGTCAAGGTCAAAGAAGGTGGAAAACTACAAGCTCCTTCTGTGGAGCCTAAGCTCGGTCACCGCTGTGCAGGCCGGAAGTGTAGTCTTTACTGCCCGCCTATGTTCCCTATGTTCTGGACAACATTTCCCCTTGTTGCAACAACAGCTTCTAGTTCCAGAGGGCATCACCAGTGAGGAGCTAGCTCAAGAGCTGCTGCCTCCTGGGCACGGCTCTGTGGCTGGCCTTCGGCTGGGGTGTCTGTCTCCTCTCTCTTCCACAGCGACTCTGATGAGCAGGCATGCAGGACCCATTTTACACATAGAAAACCTGGATCTGAGAGCCATTAAATAAGCTACGCAGAATTAGAAGAGTCCAGCTCTGGGGTTTGAACTTGGGCCCAACTGAATGATCTTCCCATTTACCCCACATTGTCTCCTCCACTCTGACCCTATGCCTGGAGTTTCTGGCAAACGGGACCATCCCTCCCACCAGCTCAACCTACCCCTCAACTAAGGCCCCCCCAGAACACAGGAAGTCCTGAGATCAAGACCACACGGGGGTGCAAAGGAATAGCTTGGCATCGTGAACACTGGACTCGATGTTCTATCCTCACGCTGATCTTTATTTACTCAAAAATATGTTCCTACGTTGTCGCGCATGCTCGGGGCTCTCAGGAGCCAGGCAGGGAGGCGTCTGTTTTGCTGCGTGTTCTCTGCTCTTTCAGCAGCTCTGTGGAGCACTGACTGTGGGCCGCGCCGTGGAGAGGGACGGAAGGTGAGCCCCGCCTGACTGACATCACTGTGCTGGCCCAGGCTCAGTAGACAGGGGCAGGGCCGCAAGGAAGGGGACCCGAGGGCACAGCACGGGCGAGACCCGGAAGGTGGGTGGGCGGCCTGTGCTGGAGACAGAGTGAACCCCGAGCTTGGAAGCCGGCCAGGGTGGCCGGGGCCAGGGAGTTTGGAGAAAGCAGGGCAGATCTGCCATGGACTTGAAAGCCTTCTGCGAAGGTAGATCTTCACCCTGGAGTTACGCAAAGCCACCGGAGTCTGTGTCTGCAGCTCCTGACACAGGGTCTCCCTCCAAAGTATTTGTTGAGTAGAAAGGTGTCCTGTTGGTCTTCAGGTGACCTTGAGATGCCTCAGCGACCTGAGAAGCTCCGCATGGGATCCTGCGATCCCTAGAAAAGGCAACCCCAGAGCCATCTGATCTGCGACAGGAGGACTCCCCTGGGCGCCTGGCCCGAGCCTCCCTCTGTCTGGCCTGGGGGGATCCTGGCTCCAGTGTGGCTGTGGTGGAAGGGCCAGGGTGGGGGCGGGGGTGAACAGTCCTCCTCTTACAGCTCCTGTGGCTCCCTGGAGACAGGAAGTCAAGAGAATGAGCCTGCCGAGAGACCTCGGTGAGCAGGGATCCAGCCCTCTGGGCAGGTGAAGCTTTCTGGCTTGAAAGCAAATAAGCACAACCCCATTTATGAAAAAATCAACCAATAACAAATGCTGGCGGGGCTGTGGGGAGAAAGGAACTCTCCTTCGCTGTTGCTGGGAATGTAGACTGGTCCAGCCACTGGGGAAATCAATATGGAGATTCCTCAAAAAACTAGAACTAGAGGTTCCATTTGATCCAGCTATTCCCCTACTGGGGATTTTCCCAGAAGAATTGGAATCATCATACCACAGGGATGTGTGCACAACCATGTTTATAGCAACACAATTTGTAAGTCTTGGAAACAGCCTAAATGCCCAACGACCAATGAATGGCTAAAGAAAATGTGGTTTTTCTACACAATGGGGTACTACACAGGCATAAAAAAGGATAAACTAGAGTCATTTGTATGTAAATGGATGTTCCTTGAGAACATACTATTAAGTGAAATAAATCAGACACTCATGAATACACATTGAACTGCTTATCTGATATGAGAAACCATGGCTGTAAAAAAGGACAAAGAGGTGTAATAGATATAAAATGAAGATAATATTCAAAGGAGAGGAGCATTGGAGGGAGAGAGGGGGGAGAAGTGGGAAGGGAAAAAAGGGATAGAAAAGGAAAGGGAATTTATGGAGAAATGTGAATGAACCTGCTGTAAATAGGGAGGGAGGGAATAGAGGGGAGGGGTGGGGAAGAGCAGGGAGAACCAAGATGCACCATGTAAAATAAATGTGATGAATGTGACCATTATATGTACATTGTACCAATACATGTTCTTGGCTAAAAAAAAAAAAAATAGAAAGTAAATAAGTACAACCACAGCAGAGAGGAGCTGCCTGGGAGAACCAGGTTCTTCGTGGTCCCTGCAGGCAGGTCAGAGAGCAGTGACAGAGGTAGCTGACGAGACTGGTCTCCCAGGAAGTGGTATCAGTCAGGACACACAGACATCGTCCTCAAGAGCCAGTGTGTCCGCCTCTCCCTGTGCCATGGAGCCCCAGCGCCTTGGGCCAGTAACTCAACCCTTATCTTTGGCACGAGGAGACCGTGTTTCTGGCTGGAGACTGACAGATGGTATTCATCATTTAAGACCCTTATGTTCAGAGACAAAATGTTTTCTCTTCCCTCAGTCTTAATTTTGTCATCCATGAAATGGATATAATGAGGGTTAGATAATATTTTGAAAGTAATGCATGGGGACTTGAACTCAAATCTGTTTGATTACAATTGTTCCACCTCCCCTCCATCCCTAACTGCCTCTTGAACTCAAGACATGAGTCTTTGGTACACAGTAGTGCCCAGTAAATGCTGGCTCTGCTTTCCTTCTTTTACACATCTGTTATTTTCTGACCACATTTAACAAAAATCTGGGAATCCAGGAGGCGCCAGATAAGCCCACACAAACTGGACTTTCCTACGTACAATGTAGTGGCTGAGTATACGGAAGGAGAAAGCAGCTCGCTGTGTTTCCGCCCAACTGTATCTTGTTTCCAACCTTTTATTAAATGTCTTAAATATTACTTGCCTGTGGGGTCAAAATAAAATTGCCAGAAGTTTTCACTTTATACTCATAAATGATTCTCACTAAATCCTTTTTTTTTTTTTTTTTTAATGTGTGTGTATGAGAGAGCATAAACATGCTGACTCATAGCTGGAAAAACTCTCCCTAACATGTTCCAAATTTGTCAAGTCACACGAACTGAGTAAGAGCCTTGCATGTGGCTGCTGGCCCCACACTGGCGGGCAGCGGAGCTGGAGACTTGGGTTGGTCTCTCCCTTCCCTGCTCCTTGCTCTGTAGCCAGCAGGGCATGCATCAGGTGGATACAGAGAATGCCGGATCCGGGAAGGGCCTGGCAACCAGCTGAAGGCAAACTTGAACTGCAAGGCTGTGTAATGTATTTTCAAAAAATGAAATGAAAATCTGCATGTAGGGTCACCTGAGTTGGCAACCCCACTCATGATGCCAAGCGCTTTGCATGCATAATTCAGGTAGGTTCTGTGATTTATTCCACCTTACAAGTGAGGAAAGTGAAGCACCAACGTGTTAATAACTTGCTCAAGGTCCCACAGTGGACAGGGTGTGGAGCTAAGATGCAATTATCTAGCTCTAGAATGGATGCTCTTACACACCCAACTGTTCATTCTGCGGGAGAGAATTCTTTTCTACAGGAAAAAGAGAGTTCCGTTCACGCCATCTGACACTGGATCTAAACACTGCCTCAGGAGGCTGGTGGAGGCTGGTGATGGGCATGGGAAGAACGGGGGTAATTTGGCGACTGTTTTTAAGACTTTGAAATTAGGTAGAAGCTATGATGTATCCACAAATAATTGCAATAAAAATAAGCGAAAACTCCCAAAGCAGGAGCATACAGAGGCCTGGGTAGGGATGGCTCTGGCTGGGGTGACCTGGAAGGGCTGCCTGGTGGAGGCGCCATTTGAACTGGATTGAGGGCTCACAGGATTCAGACAGGAGGCAGTTAGAGGAGGTCTTGGCTGCTTAATGCCAATGCCCCTGGGGGCTCCCATCTCAGTTCTCCCATCTCAGTCCCACCCTTGCCCAGGTAAGAATGTCATCCCCACGGTGTCTGCAGCTTCCTGTCTGGGAGGAGGAGGTGGATCCAGGGCTGGACGGCTAGGGAGGGGAGGAGGGACATCATGGCAAGGTGGACAGGTGCAGATCTGGCCAGGGCAGGGCACCAGTGCCACCTACACCTGCGTGACTCTGAGCAGGTCCCTGTCCTTAGATCTCAGTTTCTTCTGTTTACAGGAGGGCCCCGAAGGAACCATTTGGGTGTCCCTGCTGGCTAGGGCCTTGGAGCGCTCTCAATCTGTTGCCTCACTCTGCAGGCAGGGAAGCAAAGGCCAGAGAGGTTCATTCACAGGAGTCCTTGGAACTGGATCCAGTGGCATCAGCTTCCCGGGGGCCCGGCAGGCTTGGCCAAGACCCTGAGGGGGCGGCTCTGGGTCACCACCTGGCCCAGCCCTTTCTGCACAGCCTGCTCTGAGGGACCCCTCTCCCTGCACTCAGGAAGCTTCCAGGAAGCCATGACCAGTCTCTCTGCTGCCATGGTTTCCCCGATGAGAGATGAGACGTACATCTGGCTGTGAGTCACACAGCTGGTTTTCTGCCCAGGGCTGTACATCTTGAGTGAGGCGCACATTCTCTCCAACTGACAATCTGCCCCCCACCCCCTGCCGCAGTGACAATGGAAGCTGCCCTCCTCAGCCAGAGCTGAGGTCATCCAAATGGCGCCGCCTCGCCTGGCTGGCCCCTGAGAAGCAGCTCTGGTCGGGGACTCTCAGATACCAGGCTCTTCCACCAAAGTTCTCCCCGGAACGCTGGCTCCTCCCCACCCCCCGTCTGCCCCGACACCTCATCCCTTGCTGAGCGCCTTGCCCCTGCAGCCCCAGTTCAGCTGGGCATGATGCCCCGGAGAGCTGGACGACAGTCCTGAGTCCCCGCGAGGACTGTGGACTCAGAGGAGGGTTCCTTGTGCAAAACAACCACTACAAATGTCAATACCTACTGCCGCGCAGAGCATGCCCACCGCCAGGCCTTTGCACATGCTGCTCCCCTGCCTCTCCCGAGTCTTTGTATGGCCATCAGCTTCTCGTCAAAGTCACCTCCCTGGTGAGGCCTCTCCTGACCTTTCCTTCCAATTTCCTCCCCTGCACCGACTGTCTTACCACCAGCTTAATTTTCTGGCTCCACTTTTCCTATTCTCAAATTACCGAGTTGCTCAGGACCTGCTCCCAGACCTGCTTGCTGGTGAGCTGAGTCCCCAGTAAGAATGAGTACACGGTGTCTGCTGGGCCTTGTCCCCTGGGGACCCCATCCAGCAGAGGGCCTGGAGTAGCATCGCAGTTGGTAAACGAACGCCCCTGAATGAAGAAGAGTGTGGCCAGGCACTGAGGGTGTGCACTCAGCTTGCTAATCCTCCACAAACTGTGTTTGGTCTTACTGTCCCCGTTTTGCACGACAGGCTCCAGGACCTTACACAGCGCGTCTCAGGTCACTGGGGGAGTGCGGCTGTGTGTCCACCTGTACTCGTCTGGGATCTGCTCTTCCTTCTAGGCTTAGACTCTGCAGTGAGGACACGGGAAACACTGGTGGATCGAATGACTGAGAATGCTGAATTGCCAGGGAAAGAGCTCCCTGCCTCCCCAATCTAAGCACTGACAACACAGGGAATGAAGTACACCGTGCGCCCCCAGGAGTTTCAGAAAGGGACACGGTTCAGATACCAGCCGCCAACATGTTTTGTTGGGCTGGCATGATGTGCAACACTCTCAGGCGGGGCGTGTGGTCTCTGGTCCTGCTTGCAGCACGGCTGTCCCACGTCCTGAAGATGCATGAGCTGTGCTGGCTGCCTGTGACACGGCGACACCACACAGGGTGCCCTGGGCAGAGTGGGAGCAGTGAAGGGAGAAAGGTGTGGGGGATGGTAGGGGAGGAGGCTGTGTTGGCCTGGTCTGCAGAGGAAGGGTGGGAAATTGCACCTCGAGGAGGGCAGGAGAGGGAGAGGCTGCGCTCCAAGAGGGCGAGGCCCAGAGGGCTGGCTGAGCAGTTGCAGAACTGTGTAAGGGGGCTGGGTGCCACATGGGGCAGTATGGACCTTGTGCTGGTTCGTGGCTGGGCAGCTTCCAGCATCTGACTGTAAAATGGGCATCACAGTGCCATGCATCCCATGGGGGTGTCGGGGTTGGAAGGAAACAAAACACGAGAAGCCCCCCTGGAAGGACGGCCATCAGCATGCCGAGGCTCCATCACAAATCTAGTGGTGGCGTCAGTGTGGGAGGTGGCTGGTAGCAACCACAGGCTGTGTTTATTAAAATTATTACAGTTAAGTAAGTAAAACTCTCTTCCCCAAGAGGATGAGGCAGGGAGGGGTAACTGGGACCTTGTGATCAGCTTTCTCAGACCGTATCTCAGCTTCTCCGCCTGCAAAGTGGGACCATCCCTAACTGTGCACACAGACTTTCTATGTGAATGAAATGGGAGATGCTTTGCAGTTAAGCAAGACCAGCGGGCCACAGAAGTTTCCCTTTCCTACACAGAGTGGCGTTTGGAGAGGAGATGTGGGTTTTCGTTTCTAGAAACTGTGGGGGCAAGAAAAGTAGCTGCTTGTGGCACGGCAAGATGAGAGTGGAATTTGAGCTCAGCCCTCTCTTTGGAAGAGACTTAGCTGAGACGGCTTCTCCCATTCTTGTGCTTTCCTTTTGCACTCATATGGGTGACTCAAAACTCCTCCCAGAGTCTCAGTCTCAAAAGCACAGCTTCCTCGAGCTGGGAAATATGATCGAGTGTATTCCGTACAATTTACAGACAAAGGCTGAGTCACAATAGAGAGCCCGGTAGGAACGGTCCTCAGGAGACAGATGGCCTGAGTTCACATCCTGGCTCTGCCAATTATCAGCGGCCCTGATGCTTGGTGCCTCCACGACTAGTATTAACCAGGGTTAATGAGGGGACTCACTCCTAGGAGGAGTTTGGGGAACTACAGGAGTTGTAAGTACAGAGGGCTTGGAATGTGCTGGGCGCCTCGTAAGATTCAGGGTATAAGATGACGATTTGCAGCCACAAGCTATTTTAGCGATAAGACTTAGGGACAAAACCTTGACTCAGTCTAGTGCTCTTGGCATCAGCCACACTGAAATATTTGATTGTAATCAATACACCGAAAGCAGAAAAATAGACGGGCCTGTTTTGGAAATAAAGGGAGCATTCATGCAACCTGTGTGCCCCGTTTCCGGGACGTTCCAGGCCACCAAAGCCTGACAGTAACTGAGTATTACAGTATCACAGACGTCTTTTTTACCCCCTCAAGTTGTGTCATCCAGGGAGGTGCCAAAAATAATTCTCAAAATTAAAAAAAAAATTTATTATTATTAAAAAAAAAAGAAACTCTCACAATACAAATTTAAAAAAAAATTAAGCAGGAAGGAGATCTAAATCGACCAGGCGATTTGCTTAGTCCCAGGCGTGGCTGTTGCTCTGAGACTTGCACATGCTGCGTTTTGCTCCCCAAATCCTTCGCGGATGGCTCTTCGGTCCTGCCTCCTGGCAGATGGTGTAGGAGAGTGGGTGCTGGGGGAAGGAGCTGGTTCAGATCCTGCTGCTAACCAGCTGGGAAGCCAGGGGACGTTTACTCTCCTGGAGCTCCCCACACCCCTGACAAACAAGGATATTACAGCACCGACCTCGTGAGGTTGTCTCGAGACAGGAGGTCACGCGTCCCAAGCCGGAGCCTGGCCCATAGTCACTCCTGTGGCCGGGAGACGTTCGTGATGTGCTTAACATGGGCCAGGGGTTTTGGGGAGTGATCAAAGCCAAGTCCTTCCCCTGTGGAGGCTGAGTGTACTGGGGAAGTGCAGACAATTCAACAAGCAAATACACATAAAATGTCAGAAGCAATAAGCGCCTGGAAGAAGAGTGAAGACATGGTGGAGATTTCTGGGGGCTACTGTAGCTCTGCCCCTCTGCAGGCCAGGGCGGGGCTGCTCCAGGGGGTGTCTAGGTAGAACCTGAGGCAGCAAGAGAGAAACCGTGGAGAGCGCTGGAGAAGGGCAAATGCAAGGGCTGGGGCTTGAGTTCGAGAAAGGACCAGGGTCAGGTGGCTGCTGCAGAGTGTGGGGTGGGTGGTCCTGGGGGCCCTATGGGCTGCAGGAGGGACTTCAGCTTTGGCTTTGAATGAAATGGGGAAGGGGGGGTGTTGGTGCAGAGGAGTGACAAAATCTGACCTGTGTTCAGTTTTTCCCCCTTCTAGTACTGGGGATTGAATCCAGCAGGGTGCTTGCACTAAGATACGTTCTCTGCCCTTTTAATTTTTAAGTCTCCAAGCTGTCCAAGCTGGGCTCAAACTTATGATCCTCCTGCCTCAGCCTGCCAGAGTGCTGGGATTATAGGCATGTACCTTTATGCCTGGCTATGATTTATTTTTAAAAAGGAGCTCTGAGGAGTATAGGTGGTTCCCAGGAGTGCAGAAAATAGAGTGCGGCCAGGGGCACAAGGTGAAACTCACAAGACAGCAATGGCCACTGTGATCACCCATGTGGGAGATGGTGCTGGCTTGAATTTAGGGACAGAGTAGAGATGACAACAAGCAGTGCCACAGTTGGGCTTAGTGCTGTATGCCTCTGATCCCAGATTCTGGGAAGCTGAGGCAGGAGGATCACAAGTTCAAGCTCAGCCTGGCTGGCTTAGACTCTGTCTCAAAGTTTAAAAAATAAATAAATAACAAAAGGCTGGGGATGTAGCTCAGTGAGAAGTCCCTGAGTTCAATCCCCAATACTGTTTTAAAAAAAGGCAGCATCACTCGTTACTGTGCACGACTACAGGGACACCCTTCCTGCTCACTTTACATGGGACAGGGTGCTCCGGAAAGGTGGTGGGGATGTACTGTGACCAGAAGGAGCCAGATGGAACGGAGGGTGAGAGAAGAGGGGGCTGCCTCAGGGGGATGCTGGCCTGCACACAGGGTGTCTTTTGGAGATGCTGAAGCCTGGGCAGAGGTCCATTTCTGGAATGTCAGGTTTGGGAGTTTCCGACTGAAAGTCAGCCATGAGGGCAGCTGGGGTGGTCATTTGAACAGATGGTGGCTCAGGGAGGATTACGAAAAGGGGAAACACTGAGTGCTTGCTGTGCCGTCTCAGCTCCGTCACAGAGTGGGCACCACTGCTGACCCCATTTTCTAGGGGAGTGCAGAGGGGTGACTGTGGTCCCTCTGTTGCCAGAACCTGTGAGTGTGAACTTAGTGGAAAGGGTCTTTGCAGGTCATTCAGTTAAGAATCTTGAGGTCAGATCAGCCTGGGTCATCCGGATGAGCCTGAAGTCCAGTGCTCAGTGTCCTCCCAAGAGAGCCACGAGGGAGGCTTGGAGGCAGAAGAGGACGAAGTGCTGTGAAGACGGAGGCCGAGACTGGAGTGCAGTGGCCACGCAGAAGGCCAGCGGCGCTGGAGGTGGGAGAGGCCAGGAGGGTTGCTCCTCTGCAGCCTCATGAGGGAAGTACAGACCGGCACACACTTGATCCTGGGTGTCTGGGCCTCCAGCACTGTGAGAAAATATGTTTCCATCCCTTTAAGACACCCAGTTGGTGGTAATTTATAACAACTCCAGGAGACAAATGCAAGAAAGCAAGCCAGGCCCAGGAGGTAAAGTGACTGCCAATACTCTGGTGCCGGGTGTGAGCAGCAGAGCTGAGGACGTCTGACTTCAACTCCAAGCATCCAGTGAGGAAATGGGGACGGAGCCACACAGTGGGACAGGGTAGGGCTTGGGAGGCGGGATGCCCTTCCCGCTCTCATCCCCACATCTCTGCCCTGAAAAGCCCAGAAAAGGCCCCACTCTGCCATTCCCACACTCCCCGGCAGGCACTGCCTGATCCAGGGCGTTTCTGGGAATCATATCCTGTCGCATGGGGAGCTCGGTTGGTTTACAGCTGCTGGGTCCACATGTGGGGGGCCATGAGCAGACCCCAGGGTGTAGCGGCCTTGGTAGACGGCGCCACCTCCTTGGGACTCGTAGCCGTCACCGGGAACCTCACAGCGCCTGCCTTCCAGACCTGCTGCCTTTCCATGATTCCCATGGGGACCATCTGTAGGCTCCCAGCCGGCGCTGACTGTGGGCCTGACAACAGGGTGCTGGAGGGCGCACAGGTTGCTCCCAAGTCACAGCCGGCCGGCTGCTAGAAAGTGGTCTCTGAGGAAACACAATTGTCCATTTCTTCCCCATTGGGTGCCCAGAAAGATATTTTACTGGACAAAAACCAAAAACCAGGAGTTCAGGGAACACATGCTTGCCTGTCCACTGCCTTGCCAAGTCTTCATTATTTTCTCAGGGACGGACAGTGAGGCTGAGTGAGGCCTCAGACCGACAAAGCCCGAGGCCTGAGAACGGGACCCCAGCGTCTTCTCACACAGAGCCCAACACTTAATGAGGAGAAGCCAGTCAACTTCGAGGGTGGTGGTGAAAGGAGGGATGGGGGCAGTGTCCTGTTTATAAAGAACAAAATAATTAAATTCAGGTCAGCGGAGGGAGCCACTGGGCCGAAACAAATGTGGAAGCCGAGGGGGAAGGCGAGGGCAGAGGAGTGGGCGGTAGCTGATTCCTGGCTGCCTTCTTGGTGACACGGGAGGGGCGAGGCTTCCTGGCCAGCGGCAGTTTCACAAACAGGGACTGTCTCTCCAGAGGGCAGGGGCAGGGTGCTGCGCAGGCTGGCTGCTTCTCTCTCACACAGACCCAGCTGCAGATACTATGACATATACTGTCCCAAACCCACGCTGGCTGTGAGGTCATGAGGTGTCCCTCATACCCTTGCTCTGTCACCTGCGTATCTCAACATGTATCTGGAGGGCAACCGTAAACACGCCCATGCTACTGCTCCAGCCAAAAAGTAGCATGGTCTCAAAGAGAGGTTCCCTGTGGCCACCTCTCCCACTCTCCTTGGTGTGTGGTGCTGTCTTCAGAGGACCAAGTGACAAGACAGAGTGAGCCATGCACCATCTTTGGAACACACAAGGATCACCCCAGCCATCACCCACGCATGTGCCGGGGTGGGATCTGGAGATGGTTGTTTCATTGGTACATTGTGCGGCGGTGCCTCCTCCGGGCGCGAGAGGGACCTGGGATCGATGATAGCACACGCATGTTTGCAGGCCCCAGGCGGTTGGACGGCAGACGCCCTCTGTGAACTGTGAGGGTGGGGCAGGGGGAGGTGGGAGACCGGGGCCTGAATGGCCCCTCAAGGACAGAGAGGACAGAAGGCGACGAGTAGGCAGGTGCCACCAGGGAGTGAGAAAGGAACATGGGGCCGGCACAGAGTGGTCCTGCCTGGTGCACTTTAGAGTACAGGTTCCTCTTGACAGAGGCATTGGGACACTGCAGAGTGTGCACAACTCAGAGTTGATTCTGCTGCAGGGTGCATACGTCACAGCCTCACCGGCCTCAGTTTCTCTCGTGGAAACCAATCTCAATAACAACAGCAGCATTCCCATGCTGGGCCTTCCTCCAACAATTCTACACAGCTCCACTCTTTCAATTCAGTATAGCTATTACCGGATACGCACATGCTCTTGGCTACTATAGTCTATGGCCTCTCTGAGTTAAACACGCCACTTATCTCACCTCAGAGATTTTTGTAAAACCAAATACTGTGTATAAAAGAGGTCTTTTAATGGCATAGCACTCTAAAAATGGTTCTTACTGTTGTTGATGTTATTGTAATTTTACTAGGTTCTTCTAGTCAGAAGCCAACATGGGACAAAGGTTATTTAAGGCCTGAGTACAATATTAAAAAAAGAAAAAGACTTGCTTTCAAACATTAGCAAAGGAAAGATCCTGTGGAGACTGGCAAAAGAAAAAGTTACCCAGAGCCTGAAACATTAGAAGGTAGGACATCAGGGTTTTTTGTTTGTTTCTGGTACCAGGCCCAGTGTTCTGAGAAGGGTCATTAATTGCTCCCTGGCGGCAGAGGAATACAGGGCTTCTTGCAGCCAGACAGCTGAGTGGGGACAGGGCTGAGCTCGCCCAGCTCTCAGGTGTCAATTCAGTGCCTCAGGTGTCAATTCAGTGCCTGGGACCCCAGACTCCCCACTCCTCAGAACTGCTCCTGCTGAAGACTCCCCACCATCAGCCTCCTGCTGGTCCACTCAGAACAGGAAGCCTCCTGGGCTTTCCTCCCTCTCTGCCCACTGTACATCCAGCCTGCCGCGAGGCTGTCTTTTCACTCTCTGTCTCCGAATCCACTCGGTTTCCCTCACCACCATCTCTTCCCTGAACGTCCACAGTGGCCACTTTCCGAGTGGCCTCCCTGCTTCCACTTTGACTTTTTCCAGTCCAGCCACGTTTCCTAACGTGACCAGCTCCCAACACTCTCCCAACGCTCTCCTGCTGAGACTCCTAAGGCTGCCACTGATCTCAGCACGAAATGTGAGTGGCTTTACTAAGTCCCAATAGGCCCAGCCTGACGTGGCTCTGTCTGTGTCTCCAGCTTGGCATCCGCCTCCATCCTCCTGGGCTGTGGCCTCCCCTGGCTCCCCGGGTTCCTTCGCTCACCATTTCCAGCTGTGCCCCCTGGCTGTGTCTATCCCACACCTTCCGGGTGGCGGGCACCCGGAGGGCTTAGTGGAGAAGTTCTCTGCAAGCTGGAAAGTGCAGCACGGTATAACCACTAGCCCACTTATAATTAGGTTTTACTCTTGTTACAGTGGTTTCCGACTTCCATCGCAGCTGAACATTTTATTGTTTGCAATTTCATAGGCTTTTCAGGTATAAAGGTATTTATACACACAAGGCATTAGCAAAGCACATCATTATCCAAAGACAATGGCCCAGCAGCACAGAGCTCGAGCAGTATTCATTCTTCCCTAAGTAGAAAACTAGAGTGTTAAGTAAGCAGTCAGATCACTAGAGGCCCAGCGAGATCTCATTAAACTATAAACTAGTGAATTCCCTTACGGAAATGATGGCAATCAGGCCAACTTCAGTATCACCTCCAACATTTTCAGTAGCATTAGGTCACACTTCTTAAGCCCTTATTTGTGTTGGTCCCTCTTTGAAGCACTTCCCATGCTTTGCCTTTGCTAACCCTCCTAAGGTGAAGAGATGCTGTCACCGTCCGGGCGAGGAGGCCAGAGCTCGGAGAGGTTGGGCATCACACAAGGTCATGACGCTAGGGAGAGAGAGTCCCAACCCCATCTCCTTGGTCTGCCCGTATAGCCCATGTTGTTTGGTTCTAAACTATGTGTGTTTGGGGGCAAGGAGACCAGGGGTGCATACATCTGTGGGAGAGAAACAGTAAAAACAAGGGCACGGGCAAGTATGAGGCCACCACGCCTACAAAGACAAGAAGGGAGCTTGGGCAGTGGGTTCTCCTTAACTGTAAACTTCACTCCTTCAGTTCTTGGTTTCCAGTTACAATGCTGGAGAATGCCTGGTAGTAGCGAGGGAGAGCAAGTCTCTCTTGTAAAGAGAACCAGTCACTGACTTTCTGCTATTTAAGCAGGGATGAGGGTGGGGATAGGAGAGAGAGGAGGGGGAAGTGGAGGAAGATGGATGAGGGGACAAACAGAGACCTAGGGAGAAATGGTATCTGATCACAAAGTGTTCTGTTTTAGAAGCTGATAAAAGTGCTCTAGCAGAGAGCCATTTTCCTGCCATCTGCCCATGACCTCCTCCCACTCTCCTCATCCCCCTGCCACCATTTGCAAAACAGTCTCATGGGAGGGAACAGCAGGTGACAGACTGCATGAGGACATTCTAGTCGTATGTCCAATTCTGCTCTTCCAGGTCCAACTTCCTGTGTAGCCTCACGCAAGTTATCACTTCTCTCTGGGCCCCAATTTTCTCAGTAAAACAAACACGCAGATTCCCAGGGTGCCCTGAGATCTCAGACAGAGGGAAGCTTTTGTTTGCACTCAGGAGGCAGGCAGGTCAGCTGGCCCAGTGAAGCTGGGAGAAGGTGGTGTGATGAAAAGGCAGACATGGGGCTTGAACCCACCAGCTGCCCTCGAGGGTGCAGACAGAGCCCATCTGAGACCACTAGCGTCCGCCCTTTAACAGAAACACAGTGACACACACAGCTGCACAGACCTCCCTAACCCCGAGGGGCCAGCACCTGAGGGCGGCTCCTCTTTCCTTCTCTCTCTCCCTCCCTTCCTTTTCTTTTCTGAGGTTAGAGCCCAGGTAGGGACGGTAGAGAATGCTGCAGAAGAGGTGTGGGTGGCTTCAATGACCTCTGAGGTCCCTGCCAGGTGTAAAATTAACTGGAGAAAATCCTAAGCATGTTGTGCCTGTCTGAATGACAAGCTAAGTACAGGAAGAGCTCCCACAGCCGCCTGCGTGTCCTCTCTGAGTACTCTGTGCTTTGTACAATCAGTGAGCTTCGCATTAAACGGTGAGTGGATCCTCACCCATCGGGACAGACGCACGGCAGGCCCCAGGTCACCATACGAACCCCCAGTATCTGGAGACAGGATTCCTCTCCCGAGGCCCTTAGGGCATCTGCCGGGCAGCAAAGGGGCAGAACCTCGCCAGCGGGCAGTCTCTCCAGAAAGGCCCCCAGAAAATACGCAGTTTGACCCAAGTAACTGGAAATGCAGAGATGCAGTGACCCATTACACCCGACGGACCCGCCTCCCAAGCTTGCAGGCGGCTGTCCCACTGCAAGGGCCCAGGGCCAGCGCCAACAGGGTCCTCTCTGCAGAAAAGGTGCCTCCGACCCAAAACGCCACCCGTGGCCCATGTGGTGACCGCTCAGAACCTGGATTGAAAACCTATAACGGTTACTCCTGACTGAGACATCACAGAGAGGTCCGCCACAGTAAAGAAAGCAGCCTAAGCTTTGTTCTAGAAAGTTCTGACAGTGCTTGCAAGCAGCACAGTCTTTGAGGACTACTTAATCTCATCAGCCCTTCACTGTGTACCCCAAGCCCCAAGTGATCACCGACTGCTGTTGGATGACACCTGGCCCAGTGCCAGCATACAGCAAACAGCAGTTGTTGCTCTAATTATCTCAGTCTCTGTTAGAACTGCCACATGTGCTTGCTGGGCGTGGCGGGCGGCACACTTTGGCAATCCCTGCACTCTGGGAGGCCGAGGCAGGAAGATCGGAAGGTCGAGCCTAGCCTGGGCAACTCAGCAACTTAGCAAGACCCTGTCTCAAAATAACAAGTGGGCTTGGGATGCAGCTCAGGGCAAAGGCCCTGGGTTCAATCCCCAGACACACACGCGCGCACACACACACACACACCCTTTTGCCTATGAGTAAATATTGTTTTGCCCATTCCTCAGCAGGGCTCTTAGAGAGTAAGCAGGGACAATGGTTCTCCAAGGTGGCCCCCATGTCACCTAAGAACTTGTTAGAAATTCAACTTCTGGGGCCCCACCCACGGCCTCCTGCAGCAGATCCTGGGAGTAGGACGCAGCACGCTGGGGGACGGAGACGCCCACTGAAGTTTGAGAATCATGGAACCTGGGCAACAACCACCGAGTCTGGCTGCCAACAGAATTTCTCGGGAGTGCTGAGGGGTGAGAGGCAGCTCCTGGGCCCGCCTCCCAGGGATTCAGACTCTTAGGTTCTGGGTGGGGACTGGGATTCGGCCTTTCAGCAAGCTCTCCAGATTGTCCTACTGAGTGCAGGGTGAGTGTGTTGGGCAGGTCTGGGTGCTGGGAGAGCCGGAGCCTGGGGTGGGGTAGGGCTGGAGGGCACAGGCTGGTAGGCAGGGCTGGGACCCGGATAGAAGAAAGACAGCTCAGCGCCCTGTTCTCACCCCAGTGCTATAGACCCGAGGCGCAATCTCCTACAACCTTCTCATTTGCCAACTAGGAATACTGAGTCCCAAAGGAAAGTGACTGTCTCGAGTCCATGCGCTATGCGCTACTCGCCTGGCAGAGGGGGACAAAGCGGGACAGACGGCCCCTCTTCCAAGGTGACACCCCGCCCTCAAGCCTGGGGGCTCCTGATCACGCATTTGCTCTGTGGGGTCTTGGTGACTGCACTCTGCACTATACACTGTCCACATGCCTTCCCCAGCGCCGGCCACATGGCGAGAGCCAGGCCGACCTGGGGTCAGACACGTCTGCATGTGAGGTGGCCCGGGCCTGGGCAGTGTGCAGCGGGTGTAGTGCAGGATCTCAGAAGCCGCTGAGAGATCAGTACCGCGCAGCTGGAGACACCTCCCTGGGGCGGCAAGGGATGCAGGACACCTGAGTGGTTAAGTCTCAGCTGTACATTCAGTGCCAGCTCCTGCCCCTGAGCCTGCTCGGATGGTGCCCTGCGCCCTGATACTCAGTCCTGCAAGGATCCTCTGGGTTCCCTGATGCTCTGCTTGGACAGGAAGTGGGACTCTTCAGTACCCCAGAAAGTGCGGCACCCCACAGGACGTCAGAAGCTGGGGGGTCACAGGGGACTGGTGTGTGGGGAGCCAGGATTGGAAGTCAAGCTTCTGGCCTGCAGCTTACCTGCACTCTGCAAAAGCAGGAGTCTGTGTTTGCAGACGGGGAAGATGGAAGGATAGAGAAAGGCATGTACAATAATTGGTCCCTTTCTAAATGAAGACTCAGGCAGGAGAAACAAGGCCACAGTTGGAGCATGTGCAAATTCAGTGTCTACTAAATTATTCCCAGTGTAGAGAGCAAAGTAAAAGATAGATAACAGGAAGTAGGAGACAGATCTTTCTCAAAGGGGAAGGGGATAAAGAGTTGGAGGGAGGGAAGGGAGAGAGGGGATAGGGAATGAAAAAGGAATTAATTAAGATGTGCTATATCCATGTACCAACTCCATGCAAGGAATGTCAACATTATGTACTCCAAACACAGACTAATAAAAATTAAAAAAAAATTATTCTCAGTACGGGAAGCACATCTCAGGAACTGGGTTTGAACAGAAGGGCAGAGTAGGTGCCCTGGAGATGCCCAGCCCCGAGAGTCAGACGCCCCGAGTCCTAGGCCAGTGGCCAAGAGCCTCCTGTGGGAGCCTCTGCTCTGGTCCACTTCCTCACGTGGCAGCCCGTGCTAGAACATTCCTGCCCTCTTGACCACACAGGTCTACACAGATTAGCAGAGTCCTACCAATGTCTACCTTCTCCATAAGCCAAACGTTGAAAGATTCTGTCTGTCATACACTCATTAACTTCTCCATTAACAAACTAACCGAGTACCTGTATCACAGCGGCTGGAATTTCTGAGCCTAGCAGGGTAACCATGGTTAGCCAACTCCAGCCCAGAGCAAACCAAAATAAAACCCGCCACAATCCCAGGTGTTTTAGGCAGCCACCACACACTGAGCACTGTACAATTTCCATGGTTTTGGGGCACAGTGACTCCTGTCATACGGACTTTCAGGAAAACACCGGCCGAAACAGTTTCTAAAATCTCTTCAAAGCTAAGACTTAGAATGCAAACAAATTGATGCAGTCTGCAAGCTTGCTTTGCTGGTGGGAATGTGGAATCGCTGGGCTTATTGCTCCTTCAGTGCTAGAAATGCAAAATGCAGGGAGGACCCCGTGGAGGCCAACGCAGGCCATCTGAGGACACGAGCTGGGCAGGTCTCTGCCACTTCACACTGGGGGTGGAAAACACATGGAACTCATTGGGCTGGAGAGAGGCTGTACCAGCTAAAAATATAAACAAGTCCAAGAAGGCTCAGATGGAGGACGGGTGAGGGGAATTACCAATGTGCAGGTCTCATCCACAGCCCTGCAGTTCAGACGGCTCCCTGTTAGCAAGAGGCACCGATGGCCTCACCGACAGCCACGCTCACGTTCTTGTGTGTGCAACAAGGTATGAAGACAAGAGACAGACAGCGGTGAGGGTATAAGATGGTTTCCTGCTTCGACACAGAACTTCTGCAACTGCCACACCACAAAAATCTTTGTAATAAATTTAAAAATAAAAGAAGAAAAAGAATCACTTCCGGTGAGATGTCTAAGGGTTTTGCTGTGTCAACAATTTGCTGTATTTTCATCATGTGTTCATGTGGTTTTAAAAACTCCAGAGTCGGGGTGCCTCCTGCATTCTTGGTCCCATTACTAAACAGACTTCCTGCATAACTTACAGGTTTCTGTTGCTGCTTTAACCACTAGGTTATGTGATCAGTGAATTCTTTCCCCATTTATCTATTATTGGACATTGTTTTTCCTGTTCCCAGTGTTTTGCTGTATCAATACTGCTTGGACAGACTTGCTTGGTTGCTTCATTTTGGAGAAATAACGACAAATCCTGTCATCGCAGAGTGGATTGTCTACTGAGTTTCTCTTCTGTGGACAAAGGGCCTGGATGGGATGGGCGCAGAGGAAGCGAGTGTGTCTTCAGCTTGCTACAGCTCCACTGGGATGGTCCCCCAGGATGTCTCCTGTGCCTCTCCCACCCTCCTCCAGCTGTCTGCTGATGCTGAAGGCACCTAGAGTACAGGGACATGCAGCCGTGGAGCTGAGGCCCAGCAGGCCTGGCCCTTACTAGAAATCCAGATCTCTAAGCGCAAAGCTTCTGGGCCTCGGCCACCTGGTCACTCCCTGCCCCCTCCCTGGCTCAGTCTGGTGGCCTCTTGTCTTTGTTGTCCCTGAGGGAGGCAGAAGGGAGTTGGCTGGCGGTGGAGCAGCCGTGTGAGGAGGAGAGGTCTGACACGCAGTCGTCTCCACATTTCTGTTTTGCCCAGGAAGAGCAAGTCCGTTTCTCCCCAGCCCCAACTCTACTAAAGACAGAAGACATTCATGTGTTGGCAAGTGCGAATGCTGCATTCTGTACCTCCACGAGGCTGGAAATTAAGCCGTTTACTCGGTGGCCACCCCAAGGGACTGAAGCGAAGCTCTAACGTCACAGCATTTCTGAAATGTATTTTAAAAATCCTCAGTTCCCATCCTCTATCCCCAACCTGTAAACCCCACTAGGAATCTGCAAAATGAATTGGGCTGACTTCTCCCCTGACCAGCTGTGACCACCAAATGCAAACAGGGTGACCAGCAGGTGACCGCATCCAACTGTCTCTTGTTTTGGAAATGAGAGTAGCAGCCTGAAAGCTGCTGGGCTGCAGCAGATCAGCCTGTTAGCTTTCCCTGTCAGTTAGAAGTGACTTGAGGCTGGGCTGAAGCTTGGAGCGGGTCGCTCCCCTGCTCTCATGGCTTTCCCGGGGCTGTTGTTACCTGACTCACATGCCGAGTCCCTCAGCGCGGCATACTCAGACACTCTGGGTTCAGTGACAAAACCCACTTCCTCATCACCAATAGTTTGTCCCTTTCCTTCCTTCCACCATTCAAGGCCTGTGTCAAGTGACACTCCGAACTTTCCTTCTACACGCAGAAAGCCCATCTAGATGCATTCCTCCCGGGCTCATTTATTCTGTATTCTGGCACTTTCAAAACTCAGGGTGCTCACGTTCAGAGCTACTGCCCTGCAGATGCTGTCACGCAAAGGTGCTTGTATACTCGGCGGCCACCCAGGAAGTCCCTTAGTACTGGAAGGTGGAAGCAGGCCGTCCATGCTAGGTCCCCATCCTGTGCTCAAATAGTGGGTACTTCTTCCCCGGCTTCTACCATGAGCTGGGAGAATGTTCAGACTGTTCTTATTCTCATTTCCCCTCAATTCACATGGGTGTATATATGTCATATACACCTATATGAATATTAGCACATTAAATAAACTTTGCAAAGTAAAGAGAAAACTCTGATGGTTCATTACTCAATCCTGACCACTCTTGTAACTTCTTGAATCTCTTCAGTGGAAGTAAAAGGCGACAGGCTTTGTTTAAGTTAATTGCACATTTTGCAGATTCATTTGGATTTGTGGGTTTGGAGTTGAAATGTATCATGACATTCCCAGGCCCGGGTACCCCACAGCAGCTGTGATTACGAGGAAAACGCTGCCTGGGTTGAATCCTGGTTTGGCCACTTACCGAGCTGTGTGACTTATGGCTACTGTCAGCCCCTCTGACTTTGGGCTTACTGGATGCCTTCAGCAGGGCGATTCTAACGCACATACATGTTACGTATTCACCTAAAGTCCCATGTAATCATCTGTGGTTATTACACAGACTTTGTAACCATCATGAAAGTCCTCGTATAAAATTCTACCAATCTCTGGTTCAGAGTTAAGTAAAGGTTTCCTAACCCCCCCCCCCCCGAAACACAGTGTTTTGGTGTCTGCTAAAAACAGCAACACCCTCCATTTCCAGTGGGTAAATGAATTATAATCTGCCTGTTCTGGGCACACAGCTCACAAGACCCCGGTGGAGCACACACTCCTTGTACCTTGTTTATATTTCCAGTGAAAACAGCCTGCAATGAAACTTCACTCCACCACCCACCAGCCTGGGGTAGGGGATCTGGGGTGAGACGAATGCGCCTCCCAGAGTGGCCCTCTCCTGTCACCCACAGCCCAGCCCATCACTGAGCAGGGCCTGCTGAGACAGCACTGTCCACCGCGCCACCAGCGGGACTCTGGGCAGGTCTTCTGGGCTTCTCAGTAGCTGGGTCTCTTCCTGCACGTGGCTCAGCTGAAAGCAAGGTGCCCGCTCCTGGTCGCCTCTCCAGGATGCGCGTGTGCGCATGACTCCTCTCTATCTCTGTCACACACACACACACACACACACACACACACACACACACACACACGGGACAGGCACTTGGTCTCTCCAGTTCCCGAGGAAACAGGAATTTTTGTTCCATCCTCTCCCTACCCTAGGGCTGCACTCCCTGCCCACAGCCACCATGGCCCCTTGCCCCCTTCGCAGAGGCACCTTGGTTCCCTGCACACTGCCCCCGAACCCTCACCTTAGTCAAACTGTCCAGGTGCCCTGGCCCTGTCCTGTGTCCCAGCTCTTCTTGTCTTCATCCTGCCCCTGCCTTTAATGCTTTTGGGGTGCCCTGGAGCCTGGAAACTCTCACTTCTTAGTCATTTACTTTTGCATTCTCTCCTATTTTCTTCTTCAACATTCTGATTCTGAAGTCAGACAGGTCCAGGTAAACTTGAACCAGTTATTTAGTGTTAGCCTCAGTTTTCTCATCTGTAAAATGGGTATATTAGCACAGGCTAAGTATGCCTGATCTCAAATACTTGGGACCAAAAGCATTTCAGATTTTGGATTTTTCTGGACTTTGGAGTGCTTACATATACATAATGATGTATCTTAAGGATGGGGCCCAAGTCTAAATATAGAATCCATTCATGTTTCATATATGCTTAGTATGCACAGACTGAACGTAACTTGTAGAGCATATGTAGTCATTTTGTACATGAAATCAAGCTCGAGGTATAGAATTTTCCACTGTAGCATTATGACATCGCACAAAAAGCTTTGTGCTTTGGAGTTTTTGAGATTTTGGATTTTTAGATCAGGAATGGTTGGTCTTAAACTTCCTGCATCGAGATGTGAGAATTAGATGAGATGATACAGGCACAGTGCTTGGTACCAAGAAAGCGTACAGACATTAGCCATTACTGCCATTATGAGTATAACTATTAATTAATAAAACCGTGTTATTCTACAAAGTCTAATGCTCTCCCATTCTTGTTATTTTCTAAATTCCTCTAGCTCATACTCCCAGCCCCTACCCAAGCCCAAGCCCTTAAATCCTGGTTAATTTTTCTAGGTCTCTGTAAAATTACCACATCTATATTGCGGGCCAGGGACTCTGCATTCTGCTCTCACAGACGATCGGAACATCTTATGACCCCGGGCACGTAACAGTCTTTCTGGCTTCATCTCCTTAGCCTGAAAATGAAGATGCTGGGCCTGAGGAGCATTTTCCCAGTAAAATCTGGATGTTCCCACCGCCCCAAAGGTGCTCACACCTTCCGTGTGGCCCCTCTGCCAAGGCAGAGCTGGGTGCTGTGGGTGGCGAACAGCCTGGCACCTGGGCTCACGCTCAGGGGCGGGATTCCCAGCCTGTCTCCACTGCCTGGTGCCTCGGCCAACCGTGAAAGGGCTGCCCCAGGCCCTCCCTAAACAGAGGCTTCGCACTGGCACAAATCTCAGCTCTGGAAGGCAGGAAGACGCACTGCAGGCGCTGCTGAAAAACTAGGACAAGTTTCAGTTTAGCAAGCCTCCAGGTACCATTCCGCAATCGCTGGGTATCACGAGCCCTCCAGTGTGCCCCTGCCTGGTACAGCGTCTCCTGATTCAGCTGGTGCCAGGCGGAGGGCATTTCAGGCAGGAATGGTGCATTTTAAAACCACACAATTACTGCTAGTTTGGAAAAACCTTTTGAAACACCATGCCAATCATTTAATTCATTTTCCGAGTTCCTTTTAAATGCAAAGTATGCTAGTATGTTGTTGGAGTGTCCAGCAGCAAAACCTGCTAGAAACTGGGGCCTCCCTAGGGTGGCGGTTAAACGGAGGGCTGGTGGGAACGGGCACTGCCGGAATAATGGCCTGTTCTCCCTCCAGGGAAGCAAACAGGGCCGATGCCATCAAGCTCCAGCGTCTCTTTGTCTTCCCTTCAGCGGCAGAGGTGTGGTCACCCTCGGAAGCAGATTTGGGAAGAATGGGTCTCTTTCTGCCCCGGCCCAAGTCGGCCAGTGAGATGCGGCCTTAAGGTCTGTTACCTCTCCCCGGAGGGCGGGAACAGACAGAGGGTGACAGAGCGTACATGCTCAGAGGAGTAAATTAATTTAGGCCCAAAGGTTCCTGAGGAATGGCAGAGTCCTGTTCTTTGGAGGACTCCATTTCTCTTACCTGCTTAAGGAGGAGGGTAAATTACAGACCAGGGATTGCTCCTAGAATCAGGATTCTTTACCTAACATTACATCCACCTGCCAAAAGCCACAGGCTTCTGGCACCACTTCATAACTGATTCCAAAATCAGTGAGCGGGTTGTTAAAAAGCACGTATTGCTGGGTGCTGTTCTGTGCACCCAGCACCCCACCAGTCCTGGGTGGACTGGGTGGGGGTGACACAAGCACAGCATGCAGATCTGGTCCTTTAGAGCTCTCGTTAATTGAGCAACTGCTGTCTTCCCTCCAAGGCCATCGTTCAGCATAAACACATGCCTGGACTGCGGGGAGACACAGCTGGGCACACAGGAAATGAACACAGTGGCCACACGCCCACCTCTCAGAGCCAGAAAGCCAGACGCGAGCTACTGTGTCTTTAACCCAGGGCTTGCAAACTGGCAGCTAAGGCTGGATTTGACCCCCAGGCACATTTTCTTTGACCTACATAATGTTTAAAGATTTTGGAAACATCTCATAGAAATCAAGACTTGCAACTTTCCCTGAAAAATTAGAAAGGGGCCACACACAGGATCACGGAGCCCATGGTCCTGCTGGGGACCAATCAGCTGGGGCTCAGTGGCGACAATCTCTCAAGCCTGGGCACCGGCACTGTCGTCTGCCTGAATCTCCTCTCCTGTGATTTGCCCCTCCCAGCCTCCCAGCTCACTTCCTCGGCTGGTCCTGCAGGCATTTGAGTTTGGCCTCTGGGCCTAGGTCACGCCTTCCCCTCTGCAAAGCGAGATGACAGACCCGGGTCTGGCTGTGCCGCTGGCTGTATTCTGTGGAGAGGCACAAGGACGCGGCCTGCGTGGAGCTCAGCAGAACCCTCGTCACCCCCTGGCGAGCGGATGTGCCAGCCCAGGCCACAGTGCAGGGCGCGCTGAGGGCGGGGTGAGCAGCAGGGCTGGGGAGGCCCAAGAGCTCCGGATGGAAGCGAGGAGCACTTGGCACCTTAACCCTACTTACTCAGTTTTGTTTACTTATGACTTTAAAATGTATTTTTGCTATGAAACAGAACACAGGTACAGAAAAGCACAGAATACATAAACACAGAAATTGTTTTCAATGGTTTATGATTTTTTTTGGCTCCTGTTCTCTTTCTGAAACTATCAGGGCTTTTTCAATCTGCACTCCCTCCAGAGTTACAAATCAACTTAGCCAGTAGGCTGAGGTGGAAGGATCCCAAGTTGGAGCCCAGCACGGGTAACTTAGCAAGGCCTCGTCTAGAAATAAAAAATAAAAAAGGGGCTGGAGATGCAGCTCAGTGGTAGACTACCCCTGGGTTTGATCCCCAATACTGAAAAACATTGAACCTCCCCCTGAAGCCCGACAGGACAAGCAGCAGGCACTGGGGCCAAGCCCCAGCCTGGACACGCAGGGAAGCGGGCTGCTCCTCTCGGATCGCAGTTACTGGTGCCCGTGTTCTAGGGCCCCTCGTGAGCTGTGAATGACGGGGACAGCGACGGCCCCTGCTAGGCTGTCTGTCAACACAAGACGTTGATGCAATCCGTTACTAGCTCAGGCTAGAGCAAAAACCATCACTGACTCGGTCAGAAGTTGAAAGCCCACCGGGAACCAGGGGCAGGATCCACCACGGACCCCTCCAGGTGAGGGAATGGTCACGGACTGAACGCGTCCCTACAGGTTCCTTCACTGAAGCCCAGATGTGGTGGTAGATGGGGGACGCTGGGGAGGTGATAGGTCTAGGGAGGTCGTGAGGGTGGCCCCGTGATGGAATTTGAGGCCCAGGAGGAGGGGAGGCGAGAGTGGGACTCACTTCCCACCACGTGAGGACACACGCATGGCCACCAGCAGGAACCAAGGATGTCGGCATCTTGACCTCGGGCTCGATCTGCCCGCCAGAACCGTGAGAAATAGATGCCCGTCAGCCGAGTCACCCGCCGCAGCATTTCGTTAATGGCAGCCGAAGAAACTAGACAAACTGTTGGTGGAACCACAGATGAGTGCTCTCCCACTGACAGGTGAGGGTGCAGTTCAGGTGACGGATATGACTTGCCCGCAGTCTGATCTAGACTAGCACGCTAATCCTGCAGGCTTTTCCTCCAGTCTTTATTTCCAGCAAGGCCTCTCGCAGGGCCAGAGGCGGGAGAGGGGTACGAATAGGTGAGCTTCTGCAGCCAGGCCCCCGGTTCACGACAGGGTCAAAATTTAAACTTCCAACACAGTCACAACTGTATGTGGCCCTCTGAATCTGGGCCTGCACCCCATCTATAAAACACCCTGAATAACAGATTTGAAAAATAAACCTCGCGATATGCTACCACACGGCACTATTCTACTGCGTAGTATTTTTTTAATATGAAAGTTATCTTGATTTAAATATTTTATAGATCCACAATTTTTGTAACCTAGTTTTTAATGTTTCCTAGTTTAATTTTAATATGCCGAGAGACTAAAAATATGGAAGTAACTGGGGTCTCCTCTAATCTCCATGAGGTCTGGTCAAATGCCCAGACTTGGGGGGAGGTCTCCCAGTCATCTGGATGAGAATGGACACGGGGTGCAGAAAGAGGAGACAAAGTGTTTCTACCTCAGCAAGGCAAGCTTGTGACCCGTGGCTCACTGAGTGCCAGAGGTGCACTGGTGGCCGGGCCCAAGGTGACCAAGCCTTACCCACGAGGGAGTCATGGCGTAGCTGGGCAGGCGATGAACCGGGTATAAAATTGTGTGACAAGGGCTGTGGCTGTAGGGTATGGAGTTGCTGGGGTCCCGGAGGAGACTGTACCCAGGAGCAGATTTGCTGATGATAGGTGTAACAGGCAGAAGTGTCCCCTGACTTCCAAATATGCAAGCTCGAATCCCCAGAACTTGAGAATATGTTCCCTTGCATCGCAGAAAGACCCTTGCAGATGTGACCAAGGGAAATATCTTGGTTTACCCAGCAGACTCAATGCAACCACAAACATTCTTAAAGGTGAAAGAATGAGGCAGGAGAGTCAATGTTGGGGCCGCCAGGTGTGACCACGGCTAATCTGGACCATGCTGGCTTTGAAAACGGAGAGGAAAATGGGATCTAGAAGCTGGTGGAGGCCAGGAAGAAGACTTGCCCCAGGAGCTGTGGAAGACACAGCTCTACCCACACTCTGACTCAGCTCAGTGAGACTCGTTTCAGACTCCAAACCACAGAGCTGTCAGGTAGGACCACAGCTGTGGTATCAGGCTTGTGGTCCTCTGTTACAGCTGCCATCGGGAACCAATACAGGAGGAGAGCGAGACTGGTGCCAACCGCCTTCTCCAAAGGTCTGAAGAGCAAGAGCCCTGAGCTGGGCCGTCTCTGTGTCAGGGTTTCAATTCTGATGGCGGAGGGGACCAGCCACTGTACTACAATGGCAGTGACACACTGCAAGGGTTGAGCGAGGACAGCTTTTCTAGAATGTGTCTTGTCTGGTGGAACTGAAGTCTTCTGGGCTGTTGGCGAGGGTTTGTCAGAAAAGAGAGCAACCTGGGCAGCAATCGTTCCTGTATCAATATTCCTGGTGTAGGCACCAGGAATCTGAGGTGACCTGGACAGACTGGGCCCCTGCCCTCAGAGTGCACCTGTGGGGACCAGCCAGCACCCATGTGAGCTGGTGCTGCAGTTTGAAGGTGTTGGAAACTTAATCCCTATGTCATGAAGGTATTTGAGGTGGGGCCTGTGAGAGGTAATCAGCATGAGCTGAGGTCACGAGAGTGGGCCCTACTTTGGCATTAGTGGCCTTAGAAGAAGGGGAAGAGACACAGATGTGTCCCACCGTGGTACCCTCTGCCATGGCATGATTCAGCAAGAAGCCCTCATCAGACGTCAGCACCATGCCCTTGGACTTCCTGGCCTCCAGAACCACAAGCTAATAAACTGCTTTTCATAAATCACCCTGTTGGTGGCATACAGTTAGCAACAGAAAATAGATTAGGACAACTGGGAAATAAATTCCTGCTGGTTATTAATGCTAGGAAGAAAACGAAAGCTGGTGATGAGAAAGCAGGTTTTCGTGGAGTGGCTGAGCTGGCCTCCCACGGTCAGATTTGACCTAGCACCAGGTGATGAGATAAGTCAGGCAGGAAAGACAAGGAGAAAGGTGTTGAACAAGTCAAGCAGAATTATATGTGGAGGAGTGCTGAGGGTCTGTATATATAAATTGATTTACGTGTTCATTTGACATAGTTTTATTAAACCAGACTGTGTTCTAGGCACTGGGGAAGACAGTACTGAACAAAAGACAATAGTCCCTGGGCATGGAGCCTGGTTATTGTGGAAGAGTCAGATAATACAAAAGGAAGTGGCTTACTACAGTATCAGAAGGCAAAAACACTCAAGGGCTGAGAGGGTGAAGAGGACAGGAGCTGTGGATGGCAGCTGTCACAGTAGTCTAGGAAGACCTCTCAGAGGTGTTGACATGGTGGGGGTGGGGGGCGGTGTTACGGCTTGTATCTGGATGTTCCCCCAAAGCCTCAAATGCTCATTGGTGGGACTTTTGGGAGGTGGCTGGATCATGGGTGTGTGATCCTGGGATGAGGGTGTGTCATAACTAAATTGGTTTGGCATAGTTCTGGGTGTGGATAATGGGAAAGCTCACCTTGGGTGTAGGTGGCACCACCCAAAAAGCTGGTAGCTTGGATAGGATAAAAGGGAAAAGGAGGTTTGCTGTTTGCTGCCTCCTGTCTGCTCTGCCATGGACTGTTTCTCCTCTGTGCTGCTGCCCTGCTTTACAGCCAGCTGAATGTGGACTGAAACCTCTAACCATGAGCTGAAATAGATCTTTCCTCCTTTTAACTTGTGAGTGTCAGGTATTTTGCCCCAACAACGGGAAAGTAACCAAGTCATGGGGAGAAAATAACAGCCAGAGTAAATCAATGAGTAACATTTCCCAAACCGAGGTGACAGTTGAACCCCTTTGTCACAAAACTTCTTGAAGGACTCTGCCTCTCAGATCACATTTCAATAAATGCTGCTAAGCAGAGTCGATGTGGGAAGCTGACATTGTCACACTCCAGCAGGACCTGAGTTCTGTGTTAGGATGGAGACTCTGACTATCACAAATGCAAAGTGCACTCCTCCAAATTCACACCAGGAAATGGGGGTCCCGGAGTGTCTCTGCTCAACTTCAGGATTGGTAAAGCACTATGTATACTCTTCTTGCCTGCCCTAGATTCAGCCTGGTGCTGTGGCGTCCACAGAGCTGAAGAATACATTGCACGCCTGGTGAGATGATGGCCTCTGCAGACACGAGCAGATGCTAGCTTGTCACATATATTAGACAGCTGAGTGTCAGAACAAGAACCCTTCTCCTGGGCATCGCACTGCAAAGAACTCGTGCTTATTTTTGAAGTATATCTGAGAGATGATGATGACAAGGTCTACATTTCTGGGGATCTTTACTCTGTTCTCCTTCAGCCACCAGAAAGGGACATCCAAAGACCAGGAATGAGACCCGGGGCCAAACCAGGTGACACGCCCCGTGTTCATGCAAAGTACGCCCCGAGAAGGTTACTAATGTTCTTCCCAAGGAGCCCACAGGGAGTTTTACAGACAACAAACCACCTGTCCCTGCAGTGTCCTTTCCTGTCTGGAGGAGGCTGTCTGGACTTTCTCACAGCTCAAATTGGATGAGGCGCATTATGTATTTGGAGCCTGCTGCAGCGAGCCCTGCAGCCCTGCTCCAGCAGGAAGGCCGCTGAGGGAGCAGACTGCTCAGATATGCTGGGCTTGGTGTCTGCGGAGGACCCTTCCAAGCACCTGGACCAGACCTTACCACGGTCCCTTCCTCAGCGAGAAGCCAATGCTCAGAGGGATGGGAAGTCTGCCCCCAAGAAGCTGCCATCTTTCCCGGGTTCCTGCTTCCCTGGAGCCCAGCGAGAAGTGCCAGTCCTGCACTCAGCAGCTCTCGCTGACCCTTGTCACTTCCTCGTCACTGGCCATCTTCTTAGCTTTCTGGACTGGGGTGAATCCTGCCACTGTGGCTCCTTAGGGCATATCATGCCGCTTGGTATGAACGCCGGCGACGGCTTCAAGTCCCAGCTCTGCCACTGACCAGTCCCTGGACAAATCCCACTGCTTCCCTGGAACTGCCTTATAAAAGGATGGGGACAGATAAGATGTCCTTTAAGGTCCCTTCTGGGACCACCCTCTGAGAGTCCCCTTTCCAAAACAAGAGCCACGATCATGGCAGCAGCCCAGGCAGAAGTCCTGACCTATAGAGGCAGATCCCTTTCCCGCTTTGGGCTTTCATTTCCCTAGTACTGAAATAATGCTGCAAGCTGCAATACTGGCTTCCACACTTTTCAAAGGCATGAAATCCATTTTTTAAAAAATGCAATCCAGGGCTGGTTATGTAGCTCAGTGGTAGAGCACGTGCCTAGCATGCACAAGGCTCCAAGTTCAATGACCAGCACTGAAAAAAAAATGCAAACTAATTCCTAAAACGGGCAAGCTCAAAGCTGCTGTATTGGCATAGGAGTGAGAGTCTGGAAGGCCCTTTTCTGCTCTGGCCTCTGGGGCATCTACTCCTCTTGCAGTGCAGTTTTTTTTTTTTTCTTTTTTTTTATTCTTTTTTTATTTACCAAGAACATGTATTGGTACATTGTAGATATACATAATGATCACATTCATCATAGTTACTCTGTACCTGTACATGATGTATCTTGGTTCGCCCTTCCCCCTGCCTTCCCCTCCCCCTCCCCTCCTTATTTACAATAGCTTTATTTACATTTTTCCACGAGTACATATTGAATTGTTTCTCTGACATGAGAAACCATAAGTATAAATAAAGACAAAAAAGTATAATAGATATTGTGAAAAAGAAAGAAAATATTCAAAAGGGAAGAAAACTAGAGAGGGAGGAGGGGGAAGGGAAGGAAAGGAAAAAGAAAAGAAAGAGGAAAAAAATTGCAGTGCAGTTTTAAGACTCATGCCACTGGTAATCACTCCAAATTTAACATCCTGTGTCAAGATCCAGGGTCCACAGGCTCACATCCCACCACTACTCACTGCCTGCGTTCCCCGAGATGCTGAGATCTTCATTTGAGAAGTGTCCAAGAGATATGGAGGTTTTCCACTCCTCCCTATTTTTTAAAAATTAAATACTTGATTTCAAATGGGGCTCCAGAGGATGTAAGTAATAAGAATTATGGAGGTAGGACAGGAGGAGCCAGGAAATTAACCCACATCCAAATCACAGCTCTGGAAGCAAACGCCCCACTGCTAAAACCAAGGACACAAAAGCAAGTGCTACCCCTTCTTCCTGCACACAGAGGAGGCACAGAGCCCAGGATGGTGTCCTGGCCCCCAGCACAGGCCCTGCACCTCTGACCCTTCATATTGCCGAGAGAAGTCTAGTTCCTACCCGGGCAGGGCTGGACAGCAAATAAGGACATCTGGCGGCTGGTCCCCAGGAGTACCCAGCAGGGCCAAAGACACAGACAAGGCCTCATGGTCCCAGCAGACGCACCTGCTCGTTTTCTGGGTGTGAATGGCAGGGTGGCTTTCTACAGCCGGAGATGCACACTACTTTATCTCTTTAGTCTCCAAGACCTTCTGAATTCATGGCCCTCCCTGAGGTGGGCACCACATACAGAGGTCTGGAGAGTGAGGTAGCGTCCCTGCTTCCTCTGTTGAGGAGACACAAAAGCACACTGAGAAGGCCCTGGCAGAGGCTGCAGGGGCAGACCTCTGCCGGCACCTGGCTGCTGGGTTTGATGGAAGATGGAGCAGCTGACCTTTCTGAGCTGGAGAGAAACCTTTCATACTCTGAGGCAGACAGTTTTTCTTATTTTTTAATAAGCTCCAGAGCTCTGCTAAAGCCCTGTCCTGGAGTCAGGCTTCCTTTTGTTTCTCTCCTGCTCGCCTAGCTTGTAAACGGGTGCTGATCCAGTGGCCATTCCGCATCCCTGTGCGCCCTGCTCCCAACCCCTCACTCTGACGTTTTCTTCATCAATCCCAAGACACTGCTGGGTGTCTCCCTCCCTGCCCTGCTCCTTGGTCCTGCTCAGTCCTCCTACATTTAACTGTCAGCCCTCAGGTGACAGACACAGCAAGTTGCATGGGGAGTGTGGCGGGTGCTATTTATAATTCAGCAGCGTTAGCCCTCAGAACACGGCCATTTATTCCGGGCTGCCCGCCAGAGGCCCACATTCCCCTGGCTCTATATATGGCCCTCTCCACGGCCCGAGTGCCACAGCTCCACCTCCAAGGGGCCGCAGGCAGCGTGGCAAATCAGGAAGGCAAGGCCAGCCCTGCTCCTCCAGAGCCAGCGCCGACCTGACTCCCTCTGCGTGGCTCTCTAAGGCAGAGACAGTGAGGGACCCCTGAGGGACCAGACTGACAGGGCTTGGACAGCAGCTGGCTCCCTCCTCCCCTAGGGTTAGAATAAGGAGGGAGAGAAAAAAATGTATGCTTGTGATAAAACATTAGATCACTCCTTCGTTTTGCCAAGTAGTTTTCAATTGTTTCCACTGCGATGTGACTGAGGTCCATGGCAGCCTTGCCAGCCCCCGAGGGCTCTGAAAGCTGGATTTATGGGCATCCTTGGATGGGAGATGGGGAGGGGGGATATCCAGGAGGGTGAGCAGGCCAGCCAAGGCAGGGCGCTGGGCTTCTGCTGCGGGTGCTCAGCTCTAGTAAGCATGCCGTGGGACATGTGAGAGAAAGGAGTTTGGTCTCAGGTAGGGATGTGGACATAAATACCTCGCTGCCTTCTGGAAACCACGGCTGGAGTACAGGCGGCCTGGCCTGGGAAGTAACCACCCCGGCTCTTCAGTGCTGTCCTCCTGAGGCCCGTGAAGCTGGGCTGGGACCACGAATGGGCCGAGGTCCCTGTGGGGGATCGGATGTTCATATGGGACATCGGGAAAGCTTCCTCCAATTTCAAGTGGGCAGTTTTACTTTGGTTCTTGGCTAGTGTTGTGAAAACTTCTTTGAAGAGTTGTCTGCAGTGGACACAGGTACGTCCTGGCCTGGCTGCTCGGATGCTAAAAAACACTCTCTTTCAGGTCTCTGGTCATTTTTTCTCCTGCGTTCAAGTCAAGTCCAGGTCCTTCCTCTGCAAAGCCTTCTGCAGCCATCTTGCTATCTCTTCCTTAGGCTGGAAAGCACCCAGTATCGCGAATACTAAGAACACCAGCCTGGATGGGTGCAGTCCTTACTCCACGCCAACCACGTCATATACGGCATCTCCCGTAACCTTCACAACACCCCTTCGTGTTGAGCATCAGTTTGTAGGGAGGAAACTGAGGGGCAGAGAGGTCAGGCAGCATGCCCAAGCCCACCGGCACTAAGGAGCAGGTGACAGGTCCCTCCAGATCCACGTACCCAACCTCTCCGCTGCAGGGGCTGGCTCCCGTTGCGCCCATCTGTGGCCCTCTGCATTGCTTCTATGCTGTCAGTGCATCTTCTCATGTGCTGGCCTCCTGTCTGTCCAGAGGGCCTCAGCTCCTTGCAGGTGGAAACAGTGTCTTAAACGTCTTGCCTTTTCCTTCTCTTCCCCGAGCTTCCAGAACCAACTAGAGCCACAAAAACCTTCACTGGTGCTTTGTGCATCTTTCGCTCAGAGGCTCATGTCACCAGAGGCTGGTACCCAACGCTCTAGACTCCGAGGCCTCTGAGGCCCTCATCCCGCACCAGCCTCACAGTTACCGGTCCGCCTGTGACAAACACGGGACTGGCACTTCAGGGGAAGAGCAGCAGCAGCAGGAGTTGATCAATTCCTAAGCAACAAAGATCCAGTTTTTATGCAAACGTCCTCAGCTTTAAAACAAAAACAAATTCCTCACAGGGTGCGTCCTAGATGCCAAGCGTCTTCGTGAGACACGTATTTTCAGCAAGGTTTTGCGCCTCCGTGAGAGACTAGCAGCGATTGGAAGAGGGCTGCATGCCAAGTCTGTCTCGAAATGCTCTGGTAGGAACCCACAGCCACCCCACAGCCAGCCACGGTCACATCCTGGTTGCACAGACAGGGACCCGGGCAGAGAGAAACAGGGAGAGTGTCTAGTGGCCATCAGCTGGCAAAAGAATGTGCCCATGTCTGAAATTCCTGTGTGTGTGCAGGGCACTGGGTCATGAGTCATTGTGAGTCATCCAGCAGCGAGTTCATAGCTGAATTGCTCTTAGGAGGCAGCACCCGGTGGGTCACCCGGGTGTGACCTGGAAGGGTGTATTCTTGTCCCCAGCTCTTCCTTTCTCTCTCTGCTTCTTGACTGCCATGAGTTGAGCACCTTTTCCTCCACTATGCCCCTGTCATCCTGTTTCTGCCTTGGAGCCAGCTGACCATGGACGGAACTTCTGGAACCATGAACCAAAGTAAATCTCTCGTTTAAATTGAAGGCTTTGGGTGTTTTTTCCTGGGAACAAGAAAGTGACTAAGACTGAGTCTAGGTATGCTTGTAAATGTTTTGGATGACAATGGCAAAACTCTTTTTGTTCTTTGTGCTTTTCCTGTCTCCAGATAAAGATAAGGATGGTGCCTGGTATCGGCTCTCGCCTTACACTCAACCGTGTCCCGGGTGGAGACCTGGATGAAATGTGACCACTGACTCCGTGCTGCTTAGTGTATGATGCGTACAAAGTGCTCGGGAGAGTCCCTGGCTCACGTGGCTCTAACATGGTCCTAGATCCCTTGCCTCCCAGGCCAACAGCAAATAAAAAGAGGGCGATGAAAGGTGTTAGGAGGTGACATAGGACCTTTAGGTGGAATGGAAGCTAGTACCGCAGACTCTGAAGCAGTGGAACCGCTGAGGGCTGAGAGATCTGGGAAGGCTTCCTGGAGGAGGGAGACATTCTGACTTTACTCCAGGCTCCCTTATCAAACAGTGTCTAGAGGAGCTGGGTCCCCACTGACATCAGGACCACAAGGCCATCCTCGGGGTCACCGGGCCTGTCCAGTGGTTACAGGAAGGTGTCCACAGAGCATCTCACCCCCATCTGGTCACAGGTGCATTTCAGGGTCACAGGTGTCCAGTGCTAGCACTCACTGCTGATCAGGACAAAGCTGCACAGTTCACGTCAGGCACAGGGCCGGGGATCCCGAGGTGGTGGTATTTCTGTGGTGCAGGTTGTGCGGTACTACCTCCCTCCCGTGCTCCCTCCCAAGACTGCAGCTCAAACCCCATTCCTGCTGGCCTAAAATCCTCCGTGCTGCCCCTTTTCCTACCCTGAGGAGGCCCTCACGGGACCACGTGTCCAGCAGCGCCCTGTGGGCCTGGGCTGGGAGACAGAGACGGTGAGGGTGGCTGCAGCCTTGTTGAGTGTGCGCTGCAAGAAGCTGCCCGAATGCGCTTCTCTTCCTAGTGCCCCACATGGCATCTGGTACCATGGACTTCATGAGCAAAGCTCTGGTGCTGGAAACGGTGGGTGTGTGGGCAGGTCTGGCAGGGGAAAGGGGCCTAGGAAGAGGATTCGTGGAAACTAAGTAGAGCGGAAAGAGTGTGGACAACAGACGGGATGGCAGTCTGACACTGTAACCAGGTCCGGCACTGCAAGAACTCACTGGATCCGCCCTGGACGCCTCTGCCCAGACTTGCAGTGAGACTGCATTTCCCAGCCTTCCTTGCCATTAGGTGCCCACGTGGCTGCATTCTGGCCAATGGAATGTGAGCAGAAGCGGCCCATAAAAATCTCCCTCACTTTCCCCGTCCACCAGCTGAATGGAGAGCTCCCAGGACTAGGGGGAGATAGAGCTGCGAGAGGGAGGCGCCCAAGTCCAGAGCCACTGCATGGTCCAACATATGTCCTAAATTGTGCAAACAAGATATAAACTCCAGATGTGTTACATTTGGGGATTGTTACAGCTGTTAGCTGAATCTAATATAGTCTTACACTAGCATGTGGCTTTGGGTACGTTTCCTAGCCTCTCCAGTCCTTGGTTTTCCCATTTATAAAATGAGAATTTAAGTAAACTTCCTAATATTTATAAAACCTCCTATGAACAAAGCTGTGTGATGATTTTTGTGAGCCCTAGGCACTTTTGCCTTTGTGGGTCCCTTCCTTGTAAGTCAGTATATATTAAAAAACAATTTTCATTCAATTAAAACTTAATAAGAAATAAACATAAATTAGATTTTAAAATTGCATTGGTATAAAGATGACTATAGTTGGATTATTATGTTCACTATTATTTATTACTTTTTAAATTTGACTTTGTATTCTTTTTCTTGTTTTTTCTTTTTCTGGCAGTACTGGGGATTGAACCCAGAGCCTATGTCCCCTGCCTTTAATGTATTTATTTAGGTGCTGGGGCTCGAACTCAGGGACTTGCGCTTGCCAGGCAAGTACTCTACCACGGAGCTAAATCCCCAACCCGACCTGCCTTTTATTTGGAGACAAGATTTTCTTAAGTTGCCCAGACAGGACTCAAACTTGTGATCCTTCTGCCCCAGCCTCCTACAGTCCTGGGATTACAGAGGTGCTCCTGTAATGTAATTCGTTATTATTATAATATTTATTTTTTTGTTTATGATTTTAAAAGAAATAAAAAGTAAATATTTTCTGGGCTTTTACAATTATTGTGGACCCCAGGCACTGTGCTGCTGTTCCTAACAGGAAGCTGCCCTGTCTACAATGGGGCAGACAATAAATGGTAACTATGATTGATATTTATAAAAATAGGAAGACAGAGGTATGAAACAGCAACCAGCGGTTATGCAGCCCTTTCATATTCTGTACCACCCCCAGTCTTCACTTCCACTGCATGAAATGGAACCTCTACATTTTGTGATGGAGAAAAATGGAGGCTCAAGGTGATTAAGGGGGATGATCCAAAAGGGCAGGAACACCTGACATTCAGTGTCTCATGTCCAGCCCAAGGCTGGACACTTGTTATTTCCCCATGCCTATGATGAGGCAGGATTCTTTTTTTAATCCCCATTTTATGATTGGGAAAATAAACTGATGCTAAGGACAAGTGGCTGAGCTGAGAACTGAAACCACTTTTCCTGGTGCCCAATCTAATGCTCCCTTTACCGCCTGGCCTTTCCGTCTATCAGGAGCTGTGTCACAAAACTGACAAATGGTGCGGCCTACAGAGGGTGTCAGACACCCCCACGTCTCCCTTCACAGACTAGAGAAGAACCTGCATAGGTAGGGCTGAAGCGGAACACGGCATGCCAGATTAAAGTTGTGCCTCCTTCTCCACCCGAATGTGCTCCTTGGAAGGTCTAATTATAGTGAGTTCTATTTTCTTGTAAATAATCACATTTGTCATAACTGATTTAACTGATCCAAGGCTCTAAATTGGCAGTCTTGGCGGCCTGAGCCAGTGTGTCAATTATGCCAAGTAGGCTGTGAGCAAAAGTTGCATGAAAGGGAAAAGAGATAGGAAAAAATTAGTTACAGTCATGTAGATGGGGGGGCCAGTATGTGCTTTTTCACAACAATAATATCAACACAAACTCCCAAATGTGGCCAATGCATGTTGATCCCCCAGCAGTGCGACTCAGTAGAACAGACGCAGCCAGCCAAAGAGTAAAAACAATCTTGCTAGTGGAGAGCCGATCCAAGGGACTGGCTTCTTTAGCGCCTGTGGAGTCTGTGGAGACATCCCCAGGAATGGGCCGAGGCTCTCTGCGTTTGTTTCTGGAAGGAAGGCAGGATGAGTGCCTTCCACCATCCATTGCCTCTGGGGTTTTAAGGGCTGTGCTCTCTATGTGGTTGTTTAGCCACCACAGAGTAGTAGCTAGGTCTGGGTTTGGGTTCAAGTCTTCTGTCCCCATCCACCTTTATTACAGGATAGTGTAGCTAAGCAAAAGAATTAGCCTTCCCCGATCTGTCTCAGTCTCCTCACCTATGAATGGTGAGCAGAATGCCTGCCTCCCCGAGCCCATGTGGGACTGGGTGATGTGACAGCTGAACATGACAGTCCGTAGGAGCGAATAAGCCCTGGAAAACACTAGCCGCCAAGCTCGCTAATGGAGTAGGATATACCGAGTCCTGTCTTCAATCCACACGGGTGGCTTCTTTCTCCACCAAAACCACTCCAAGGAGAACCAGTCATGCTGCGCGTCAGAGAGGAGCTGAGAGATGAGATCCACCTGCAGGCCTCTCGCATGAGGGCACCTGAAAGCCAACTTGCTAGTCAAGCTCAGAAGGTCCCTGTATCTGACGGGAAGCCACGCGACATGAGCATCTTCCTGAGAAAAACAGAAGAACGAAAGGCAGCTGTGCTCCGCGGCCCAGAGCCCATGTGCACAGGACACGGTCTCGGTGACCAGCCCGCCATCAGGAGTGGCCCTTCCTCGGGTCTGGCCGATCTGTGTGAGCACACCCGGAAGCCAGACGTCTGGGCTTTGACCCAGCTCACCCACAGACGGTGTGCCCTAGGGCAAGTCACCTCAACTTCCTGCTTCAGTTTCCTCATCTGTCAAATGAGAGTACAACAGCACCTACTTCTCGGTGTGGCAGTAAACAATAAATGAATTCTCACGTGTCAGGGGCTTAGAACAGGACCAGGCAGGCGGGAAGCAACGGGTGTGACGGAACTTACCACACTGCCATCATGGTCATACAAGTCCATGGCCTTCCTTCCCTTGTCCTGTGGTAACTGGGAATTGAACCTGGGTCCTTTGCACTGAGCTGCATCCCCAGCTCTTTTCATTTTCTATTTTGAGACAGGCTCTCTCTAGATTGCTCTGTTGCCCCCGCTGGGTTCACAGTTGTGATCGCCTGGCTCAGCCTCCCAGAGTGCCGAGATTATGGGCACGTACAACCACACCTGGCTCCTCGTCTGGAACTTATTGATATATATGTTTAATATGTTGGCCCCGTTAGGGTTTTCTACATCACACCCCTTACTAGGAGCAGAATGTGATAGTCAACCCAGAAACTGTGGCACAAAACGTAGTGCTAAGAGCCTCAGGATACTCATCTGACTCTTCTGGAGAGGCTAAGTGTCACCTCCCTCAAAGAAAGTTCATTTCCAGAGCAGCAATGGGGCAGAATTCTGGACCAATAATCAGTGGACCTAAGTCCTGGTCCAGTGCTGTTTTTCTCACTCTGAGGCCATGGGCACGATTCTTTCCCTCTCCGGTATTAGTTTTCTTTGGTCATGGGCCTCAGTTGGTTTGTGTATAAAGTGGGATAAGAATGACAACTATCACAGAGTTGCTATGAGGTATGGGCTGAGTTACATTGCTGACTGATACGGGCGAGGTCTCACAGCCTGCGTGGCTCTATGCCTCCCAGACCCAGGTCCCCGTGGGCTCATGACCCGTTCTGCAGCATTCACCAGTTTCCTTGCACCTCTCAGGCACACTTGTACCACTGGTCTTTGTCCCAGCTGTGTCTCTGCCTAGAATATTCTCTCCCCAAATAGCCCCATGGCTCACTGCCCCCCCTTCAACTCTTAGGTGGTTTTTTTTTCCCATAACAACTGTCACTTTCTAGCACAGTGTATGATTTTCTTACCTAGTATGATTATTGCTTATTGTCCGTCTCTCCCCAGACCAAACAGCTAATTCTAGAAGAGAGCGAATCTCTTTCCATTTTCTTCCCTCCAGGAACCTGGGAACAGAATCTGGCACTGGACAGGCGATGAATAAATGTTTGATGTTCCACTGAATAAGTGAAAGACAAGCATCGCATGTACTGAGTACATGCTTATTTTGCTTGGCCAGGGGACTCACCACCCTGCTGGACTGCCCCATCAGCAACAAAGCCTATCTGTCGATCTCCACCTGCCCGGTCCTGTCCTTGTCCCAAGTGCCTCTGTACCAGGTCAGGTGGCAGGGCTGTGTCCTTTTGACCCTAAAATCCCAACACCAAACATTCCCAATTTTCAAAAGTGAAACTTTAGGGAGCATGGTCCCAGACTGTCTATACTTCTGGCCCTCTCCTTGGCACGTCACTCTGTGGTATCCTTCACCACGGTGGCCCAGACTAAGCACAGCTCTGGGGTGGGGTGTGTAACGCAGTGGTCAGGGCTGTGGCCGCTCACCCACTCTGGGTCCCGCTCTGCATCACGGGCCCTTTCCTGCTCCTGCACCTGCAGCACCTCTTCCACCCATGAGTGGCGACAGCTCGGGATCACACGTTCTGCTCACATGGGGCTTGCTGCTGCCCTCTGAGTCCCTGCATTGGGCCCAGCCTTCTTGTCTGCTGAGACCCTGCAGGCCCATCTCTCACGCACATGTTCATGGTCCTTCCAGCTCCACATCCTCTGACCACAATGAGACGGCAGAAACCACTCGCTGACTGTCCGTGAGGCCTCTGGCACGGGCTGAGGGTCCTCCCTGCATCACACTTTTAATCCTCAAAACAAGTCTGCGAGGCAGAGGCTCCTGCTCCCCATCTTGCAGATGACGAAACAGGGTTCTGAGAGGCAAAGGATCTCCCGTGTTGCCACAGCTCCTGGGCCGCAGTGTGCTCTCAGGAGCCTGCGCACTGCCTGGCCTCCGCAGCTGGCACTTGGGGCTGATTTTAAACTGCACACAATGAGGCGGACAGAACGGGGTGGCCCAGAGATCCCAGCTCCCCACCAGGAGCCCTGCTGGCATCCTGGAGCGTGATCATTTAACCTTCACTTTTATCCAATGATGTCATCCAACATTCTTCCATCGTGTTTCCACAGAGCTAATGAGCAGCCTTCTCAGACACCTTCATGAGCACCACAGACGCCTGATTCGTGGCTTTTTTTCCCCTTATTTAACAGTTTGAAAACATTTTAAAAGAATGAAGTTAATCTGGCTCCACCTGATCTTGGCAAGCCCAGGCTGGAGTCTCACGACCACCATTCTTCTCCCTCATTCCCGGCAAAGCAGCCCTACTAGGCAGACATAGCCCGGCAGCCGGCAGGCGTGAGGCCGCTCAGACCAGTGGCGGCTCAGTGTGGGCACAAGGTCAGAACCGCGGCGAGGCGGTGCCCACCTCCTCTGCGTGCAGTGGCAGGAAGGGCGAGGGGCAGAGGCCAGGAAGGAGGCCGAGGACTCATTCAGCATGCGTCCGGCTGCAAGCCTGCCTGTGCCCTTTTCCAGCTTCAGAGTTCCAGAGCGTTAGGTTCCAACAGCTCCAACAGAGACCCTGAGCCCCTTCCCAAAGCATTCAGAGTGCAGTGACACCAGGTCTCTGGGTGACTGGAAATCCACAGCCTCCATGGACTCATTCATCTCTTACTACTTGTAAGCAAGGTGTGCAGTGTTGGACTTCTGTGATCTCTTAAAATGCATTAAAATATTTTTAGCAAGGAAATGCACACCCACGGTGAAGCAATCCAATACTATGGAGGTTTCCAATGAAATCCACCAGCATATAAGGAAAACTAGCTCCCTGCCTCACCCGAACAGACTCCCTAATAAAGGTGACCTTTTCTAACCTGTTCTGTTCAACTTCTTCAGGTGGAGATCTAAGTACAGGTCATTTTTAAATCTTTACAAAGACCAGATGATACAGAGACAATTTTCGCCCTCTTCAAGATGATAAAATGGCAGTTCAGCGTGGTCAAGGTCACACAGCTGGCAATGGGTGGAGCCAGCATGCAGACCTTCTCTTGGGCTGGGGTCTGACAGCTGAGGATGTGGCTTGGGTCCCATCAGGTCCATGCGTCACCAGGGTCACCTGCTCTCTAAAAGCCCTCATGGTGGACACAGCTAGATAACATCAGGCATGCCACCCAGGCGAGTTTTCTCTTCCCTACAGGTCCGAGTTCAGCCCCTCTTTCTGATGGATTTGGGCTCGCCGTCCTCCGGCCAGCACAGACCTCGTCCATCCTTGCATTAGGGTACAAATGCCAAGGTGACTTCAGGAGTGGAGCTCTGGAGCCCTCTATTCCTGTCCAGGTACGTCACAGCATCCTGTCTTTCATCCTAGGAGGCAGAGGTGATGACTTTGTCACCGTCTCTACTAGAAGCCTGCCCCTTTCAGATCCGGCTCTTACAAGATTTCCTTCTGCTTCATGGACATGGTTTTGCTTGAGAAGACGTGTGTGGCATAAACCATAACAACACTGACAATATTTGTGAGCAGTCTGGCAAGTCTGTAGCACCAACCCGGACTAGCAGGGTGCAGGTCCTGGTAGGGGTGTTCATGGCTTTGATATCTGGCACAAGTGCTCCCTTCTCTCTGACCAATTTTTTAGCTGTGAACCTGGGAGGATGGAGGGAAGAACTGTGGACTGTGAATTAGGGATTAAATGGCTTAGCAGGCGTGCTATGAACTGGTCCAGGCACAGTCAATGCTCGATAGACTATTACTGCTTATTGCTATTGTTGTCTTACACCCTGCAGTTTTCCTGAGGTGTCCACACACGTTTTATGTGGTTCTCACACTTAAGAAGTGTCAGGGTCTTAAAAGTATTTAAAGGTCAATTATTACACATGAGTAAGTAAATTGAAAAAGAAAAAAAGTAAGTGAACTGCCCAGGCAGCAGAATAATTCAGTGAGAAGCAGAGGAACAGTCACCTGAATGCACCCACGAACGAGGCTGGGTGGCCTTGGGCGAGTCCCTGACGTCCCCTCTCTGAATCTTGCTTGCACAGATAAAGGTCTGCAGCTCAGGCCTCGGCTCTGTCCTTAACAGACAGGCAGCAAACACAGTGGCTAAGAGTCGCTCTCCTCTTGAATCAGGGGTCTTCCAACTATGCCTGGGTGACTGGAGGCAACTTAATCTCCCCGCAAAATGGGGCCGATCAAGAAGGTGTAACCCGTCTCAGGCAGCCGCTCATGTGGAGCACACAGCACGCATCAGTTGTTACTACTGATGTGCGTGTCCGGGTTCCCCGCAGTCCTGGCCGCCCCAAGCCCGATGCATCAGAACCAGTTCTTCCAGCTGTGGGCATCACGTGTAGATTGGGTGGTCTCAGGCAGCGCTACGTCTGCCACCAGCAGAGCCTAACACACCGCTTTGAATGGAGAACTCTGTTTTTTCTATTTCTACCTATAACACTGATTATAGTGTTTTTGCTTTTCTTCCAATGCAGTCTCGAAACCTTGAATAAATGTCAAAAAGAATTCCCTGAGTCAACTATATGTAATATTATTAAAACTCTTAGGAGGGAACCATTTCTTACATTACCAGAAGCTTAAAGGGATAATATTTTCAATTACATTATTCGATAAATGTGCTATTTAGGGCCTGAGTGATGTGGCTACAATTTGTTGGTAATCCATCAGTGCTTCTGCTCCCTCGCCTGGAAAATAGCTGAGGCTGCTGAGGTGGACCCGGCATTGTCTGGGCCCGGATGGTCCACGGGGACAGCAGCAGCAGGTGGCTCTCGTGTGGGACCCTCCCCCGGCTCCCCACACCACCGCCCACCACATCACCCTGCAAACTGCCCCAGTGGCACCTGCCCTCCTCCTGCCGGCTGAGGCCACCAGTGGGAAGAAGGGGTTCCAGGTCAGAGAGGTCTGGGATGGACCCTGCTTCCATGCACACCACGCGCACCACGCGTCCTGGAGGAAAGTGACTTCGTCTGGTTCCGTGCGCCAAGTGGGCCAGAGTTACCCTTGCACCTGAGTGTGGCTTCAGTGGGCACGGGATAAATAGTGGTCATGGTCTCACCCTCTGGTGGGACAGCAGCTCTTCTGCAGCCCCACCGCCCCTAGGCCCCAAGCCCATTCTCCTCCAGGGCCCTCAGGCTTCCGGCTCTGTAGCCCTGCTGACCCCTGCCCACTCCTCTGTAGCCCCTCATGAGCTTGCCAGAAACTCCATCTGCAGGCGCTGTCTCTGTCCTGCTGGGAGCCTCACTCAGGCATCTCTACATACCACGGTGCAGCAGCAGCATGAGCTTTTTCTAGTACCCCTATATTGGAAGCCTTACTGTGCCCATTTCCACAGATAAGAAGAATGAGGCATAAAGGTCAACCCAAGCCCACAATTAGCAAGTGCTCAGGCTGAGTTTCAGATTCAGCCTAGCTCTCAAAGGCAGACCTGGCCTCATCACCCAGTGAAACAGGACACATTCATTCGTGACTACCCAACAGCTTGCAGACAAGAGAAGAGACAGTTAAATCCTATGTGGTGACTACTCTGCTAAGAATGACAATAGGGAACTTCACTAACAAGTCACTTGGGGACTAGGGATGGGAATGGTAGAGACAGCTTCCCAGAGGAGGCACCTTTAACTTGACTCATGAAAGATGGGGTGTCACTCTGGCCAGCAGAAGAGGGACTGGATGGTGCAGAGGTCCGGAGGGAGGGCCCATGACACTTCCAAAACCCAGGCACGAGAATGCGAGCGGGGTTGGGGTGCAGTGATGACAAGAGATTAGGCTGGGTCCCCTCCCGGCATGAGGCGCCGGCTCCCCAGTGCACACGGCCTCTGCCCAGCTGCTACTGCTTCCCTCACTTGGGGGCTCCCTCTAGTAGCACACGAGCCTGAAGGTCGGACGACACCCTTGGGGGCTGCCGGAAGCCGGTGCTGACCGGAGGCGGTGAGCAAGCGCCCCAGCATCTCCTCGGCACACACATGAAGCAGCACTGTGGGCGTGGTCGCGCCCCACGCTGGGCGGAGCTCCAGCAGCCGGGCAACTGGCTGGAGAATGCCCACCGCGCTGCCTCCTGCCTGCGGCCCTACCGCAGACTCCTTTCCTTCTCGGAGACTGTGGCACTGCTTCAAGCTCACCGGCAGGCACGCGTGGCCTCTGTCCTCGTCGGAGCCTGTTCTCTCTGTCCCGCGTGGGGCGTCGCATGCATCAAGGCCTTCTGGGGACAGAAAGACCTGGGTCTGAGCCTGGCTGGGCCGCAGGGAGGCAGCGGACCGAGGGCCTTAGGTGACCGCCCAAGCCTCAGTTCCTCCACTGGGAGACGGCAGCCACATCTACTGTGCCGTGCCGTGCTGATGTTCCAGTGTGAAAATGTGAACCAAACATCTCACAAGGACACGCTAGCATGGCCCAAGGAACGATGTGCTTTGTGTCCTGTTTCTGAGGTATCCCCGTCCACTGTGGCCTCAGTCCGGGAACACCCGGTGCGCCCGTATCCTTGGCTCCAGGACACGGAGGCTCCTAGGGGACCGGGTCGAGCTGTACTCATCCTTACATCCCTGGCACTCACCACCACACCTGGCAGGTAGCAAACGTTTGATGAATGTTGACTGACTGAATTAATTAATTAATTAATTAATTTGCTGACTGAATTAATGGAAGTGAAATAATCCCTATTTCACCATTTCATCATCCCCACCAGGGATGATGATGGGCTTTCTGGAACATTCATTCATTCATTCACTTATTCTTAGTCCTGAGTCCCCATGAGGTAGGCACCAGGCACCATTCTGTGGCCCACCGTACAACTGCAGCCACCGCTCATGCATCCCTCCCCCAGGTGGCAGATGGTCTAGCCAGCCAGCTGCCCAGGAGACGGACTCAGGACGCTTTCAGAAAGAGAAGCACACTCCGGAGATTCCACCTCAGCGGCTGGGTGGGCCTCTTGGGGAGCACCATGTGCTGCCAGGGCGGTGCATGATGGTATCAGAAGAGCCCAGCTCCTGCAGACAGGGAAGAAGGTAAACACGCGGGAGCGAGTCATCCCCGTGGGAGACGATGGGACAGTTTGGCCCCCAGGCGACCAGAGGCGAAGTCTGTTAGCCATTGTTGGCCACCCTACTGCACACAGGATGGCCCAGTGTAGAAGCATCCGGCCCAACACGGTGCAGGTGGAGAAATCCTGGGCTACAGGGCCAGGGAGCAGGGACCACAGCAGGGAAGGGTCCCCACAAGAGATGGGTGAGGGGGACCTGACTGTCACATCCCTGAGGGGCAAGGCGGGAGCAGATTTGAGGAGGATCCTTGAGTCTGAGGTGGGTCCAGAGCCACCATGGCCACCTGTCACAAAGCAAGACCAGACAGTGGAACCACCAGGCCTGGCTCCTACCCCTACTGACCTACGTCAGCCCTGCACCTCCACGTTGAGGGCTGAGGCTGGGCTTGGGGAGAGGGAAATCCGGCCACCTTTGCCTGGCAGCTTTCGCTTTCAGCTTCCCTCCTCAGTCCCACTACCTCCAGCCCAAAACAGGAAAAGAGGTGAGGAAGGGATTCCAGCCCAGACTGGCTACCCAGCAGAGCCCAGTGTCACCTTGGGCTCACTGCCTTCCTTTTCCAAAGGCCTCGCCTGCTGCCTCCTGTGAGCCCCGACTGGGGGGAGCGGGAGTTCTTGGGGACAGCCTCCCAGCCTCCTCCAGGCGTGGAAAAAGTGACTTCCCAGAGACACTGAGTCCATGGGGGAGTAAACAAACACTGCATTCCAGAGGAGGAGGAGACAGGGCAGGCGTCCTCCCACCCCACCCACTGACACGGCCCATTAACTTTCCAGCCTGAGACTGAGAACCTGCCAGCCCTCTGCTGCCCCATCCCAGCCGCTCTTTCTCTTTCGCTTTCTCCGAGCTTCCCGGACAGCTGTAGCCCTACTCACTTCGGGACCCCTGGCTCAGGCCATGTGGCTCAGTGCGCAGGCTCGGAGGTCGTGTTCCACAGTTCCGCGGTGACATTTGAGCGGAAAGTGGAGTCTTGTCCTAGAGGCCCTCCGGGAAGGCTTGAGCCCACAGCTGCTCCTGGGAGCCAGGGCTCCAGCAGCCCTCTGACAGGCAGCCAGCATCTGCCGAGTGTGCGGCCACCTCCACAGCACAGGCAGGGAAACAGAGGCCACAGAGGGCTGCCTGGCCTGCTCAAAGTACGCAGCAGTGGGTGGCTGAGCTGGGTGACCTTGAGTCTCGCCACACTTGCCCGAACACGCAGTTTCCCTCAGGCCACTTACTTATTCAGGAATAGTGGAGAAGTTCCACATCGCTGCATCCAAACAGAGGAACTGAGACTGTCACCCTCTGAATGCATATCTGGAGCGAGGGGACACTGCTAAATATCTGTGCTTCCTTAAGTCTGGATTTCTCTTCTGCAGTGAAAATATCTCCTGTGTTCCCAGATAGGAGCCCCATGTCTGAATTGGTTCGTGAGGGAAAATGTCAAGTCTTGACTTAGGATGGTCCGTCTCACAGAGCCATCTCAGGAGGTATGCAGGATAAAAATGAGAATCTGCCCAACACCTTGCGACCTGTATTACAGATACCCATAATGAAGGAGGTAATTAGCAATAAATGGTGGCCTTCTGCAAACCTAGAATTAGGAGTATTTTAAGGGTTATTAAACAAACAGCCAAACAGTACAAAAACGTATAGCTTCTTTGTTCCCTGAAAGGGTTGATTTACAGAGCTGAATATCTGCAAGTGAGATGTTATACAATAGCCCAGCAGCCTCAGTGTGTCCTTGCTGCTGTTCACGTTGTGCCCGCGTATCTGTGCTCTCCCAAAGATGCCGATAAAACATGCCAGTTTTCAGTGGCACTGTGTTTTAGCTGGGTCCACTACACACGCCAACACTCCAGTTGTAGGTTTGGCAGGGTTTTCCCCCAAATCTTTCAGGCAACGCCCCCCCGCCACGATTTTGAAAGGAGAAATGATGCTTTTTGTACTTTAGCTCCTGCATCCCCCTCCTCCTCCTTCTCTCTTTCTCGCCTTCCCACCCCTTCCCTGTCTCTGCCTTCCCTCCCGAGCAAGAAGACTTGGCTCTTAGTGCCACTAGCTGTTCTTGTGATGAACTCACGCACTCACTGTCAGCCTGCCGTTAGGGTCACCACCAGCATGTGGTGTGAGGATGTTTCATCCGCTGCCAGGACAAATCACCGCTGTGCCGAGCCTCCAACTGCTCGTGTCCCAGATGAGGGTCAATGTGGGTCTGTCAGCACTGCCTTGCTCAGAAAGTCCCCAAATCTGCATGGAGCACCCGCTCTGCACAAGGGGTGGCCACTGCAGCTCGAGGGCTCTGCTGTCACATCTGGGACACAGACAATCCCCCAGTCTATGCAGACGCCGAATGTCACACAGGCTGCCTTCAGGGGTGCCTAGCAGAACAGAAAAGCCAGGGGCCAAGGACTCTGGCTGTGGCTGCTGCGTAGGAGCAGGACAGGGGATGGGATGAAAGGGACAGAATAGTGACCAATGGCTTTCATCTGCAAGACCATCTGAACTGCAGGACACAATGTCGCCAGCTGTACCACATGAGAACAGTGCGTAACATTTCCTGTGCTCAAGTCAGTTCAAACGCCCATTACTCCTGCAAAGCAAAACTGAGGCTAGAGGGTCTGTGGGCGGGCAGGCAACTCTTCCAGAAGATCAGAAAGAAATTCTGCACGTCTCTGGCTGTAACCAAGTCGCCTCTCCCGAGAGCTCTGCAGTCCGAGAGAGCCCTCAGGCGTCCTCAGGGTCTCAGGATTGCCCCCAACCAGCTCTGCTGGACTGTTGAATTTCCGGGGCCCCTAATGCCAATCTTAAACCATGTGCTAAAAAAGAAGAAGTTCACCAAAACAGCACGGAGAAGCCATACTTCTCCAGATTTTTCTCTTGCCCACTTCCACCCACTCCCTCCAAATTTTAAATGATTACCTTTGGCAGAGAACTCTGTATGAAATTCTATTTATTTATTTATTTATTTATTTATTTTTTGGTGCTGGGGATCGAACTCTGGGCCTCGTGGTTGCAAGACAAGCACTCTAACCACTGAGCTAAATCCCCAGCTCTTGTATGCAATTCTAAAATCGAAAAACAAACAAGAACGGGCCAAGACGGTGGAGCACAAGGTTCTGGGCCAGTTTCCACTGCTAGTCATTGGAGGTTGTGGATATCATTTCCCTACTCCGTGAAGATGCAAGAACTGCGCCCCAACTCGCTCGGGCCTCGGAGCAGGCCTTGGACACAGGCCTGGTGCTTCCTCTGGTCCTGGGCGCCACAGAGGGCGGTAAGGATCAGAAGGAAAGGTGTGCTGTGGGAAGCGTGAAGGAGGATAGGACACAGCGCCCCGGACATCCTTCAGTGTCGGCGTGGGGAGGGGAGGAGCGTGGTCACCGAGACAGGCTTTAGGGTGGAGCCGCTTTAACACGGGAGCAGAGGGACCCAGGCAGTTCGGCAGGGGAGTCCAGCTGTCCTTTCCTGTAGGGCTCCCGGGGAAGGGCTGGGCCCAGCTGATCTCAGATACTGGCCTGTTAAGTGTGTGGCTGACTGGTCGCCACAAGAACACGTGCAAAGGTGGTGCCAAAAAATTCCAACTTGGTCAGTCACGGGATTAGCTAGTGGGCGACGACCCTCACCTTCCAGGTGGGCCCATCTGCCCACACCGTGTTGTCAGAGCCAACATGTGAACTCACAGCTATTCCTGAGCAGGACGCTGGCACCAAAGTTTGGGCACAAGGGCATTATTAAAAAGGGAGGAAATTCCACAGAGAAATAAATCCAACCCAAAGCAGTACACCATTCATCACTGTAGTGTTCCTAGTGGTCAACGACACATGACGCATAGAAGGCGTGCAACTAGGTCCTATGTGAATAAGCAAAGTGCCCCGTGTCCCTACTGCTGCTGCCTACCCCAGGACGGCGGGCAGAGCCGAATGCACGAGCCGAATGCGCGAGCAGCACATAAGCCCTAGTGGCCACCCCTGGTCATCTCTGCAGCTCCCAGCTGTGAGCCACCCAAGCTTGGGCTCAGCTAGCCAGCCATGAGGCCTGGCCCTGCTTCTTGGCCCTCCAAGCCGGATCTCCTCTTTGGCTCCACGGAGACGGCCAGGCCCTCTCCAGAGGGAAGAGGCAGGGCAGGGATGCCCACATGGGGCTGAGCCGGGCTGCACTGAAGGCTGGTGAGCACCAGCCATTTACATTAACACCGTTAGTGCTCGGCAGTAATGAGGGGCTCATTAAACGTTCATTTTCTTTATGCCAGACTGGCTCCCGGAAGCAAAAGCAAGCTGTAATGGTATTCTCCAGAAAGTAAGAAAGGTAAATAGGTTGTAATTAAAAAAAAAAGTCTGATGTCCTTTCAGCTCACCAGGACAGCTCCTCCATATCCCACCACAGGAGAAAGTTGTGTGCTGTCTGTATGGCCCCAAAACGCACTGGGCTGGGTGTCGAAAGCTGTTTGGGCCGAGGCTCTGCCACTGACGGTCTTGTAGGCCTGCTTCCCACTCTGAGGGCCACATCTTCCCAGAAGAGCCGAGGCCTGCCCCGGGCAGAAGGGGGCTTCTGGCTGCCTCACCGATAAGGGAAGGGTACAAGGCAGAGATGGACGACAGCTCCTGGGGCAGCGTGGCTGGGCCAGCTTTTGGTGAGACAGAAACCCTGGGCCGCCGCAGATACCCGCGCACTGCCCACATCTGCTGGGCTCTGTGGAGCAGAGTAGACACTACACATTTACAGAGTATCTCTCCTTTAGTTTCTCTCCCTCTTCCTGGCAGCCTCAATATCAACGGTTTCAAACGATGCAGCTTCAATATATCAGCAGCCCCAGTCCCCAAGTCACAGTTCGGAAGACAGCTATTTTGGAGAGGTGTTGTCCTCCAGGGGACTCTGAGGCAGGAAGACAGCAACCTGTCTGTGAAGCCACTAGGGGTTCGTCTGTTCTGGCATCCTGTGCCTCAGCCAGGGACTCCCCTAGAGGTCTCCTGTCACAGACAGCCTGCTAGTCTTCATTCCTTACACACACACACATACACACGCACACGTCCAAACAAGACAATTGTGCAAGATGGCTCAGTAAAATTAAGCCAATTTGATCCACTTTCTTGTTTCAGAGGTTTTCTTTTTTGATTTGGAGGGGGTGCTGGGGATTGAACTCAGGGCCTTGTGCTTGTTGGGCAAGTGCTCTGCCACTTGAGCTAAACCCCAGCCCCTCAGGTATTTTCTTTTCTTTCCCCTCAAAGGGTGTAAAATGGTGACGGAACTGCAAGAGAACAAGGATGTTGAAGATGAGAAGTTGCATTAGTGCTAAGATGCACCTTTTCAGGGAAGAAAAAGATGCTTCTGCTACTAACTGCAGTCCTGGAATCTTTCACATGCGAAGCCCTCGGAGGGGCAGACAGGGCCCAGGTTGCTAAGGGAGTAGTGCTGAATGCTCACACCTCTCCACAACAGCCCCCCACGATGGCGACGCAAGCGCGGGGCTCTGACGTCACTCAGATCTGCCTTTCCATTCCAGCTCTGCCTTTTACTGTCTAACCCAGCAAGTTGAATTCATGAGATCTCAGCTTCCTCATATGTCAAACAGATTTAAAGTTTCTATCAAGTGGGGCAGTTGGAAGCAATAAGTAACAAAAAACATGGTGCAGCATAGGTAGCATGTGCTTGCTTTAATGGCTGGCACATGGCAGGCATTCAACAAGTTTGTTTCTGTCCTCACCACCTTTAAAGCAAAGTTTGGCCTCAAGTTCAGACTCGGCAAAAAAAAAAAAAAAAGCTGAATATTGGAAGCAGGAAAGAGACCTCACATAAACACCTGTGATATAGCTCTGTGTGCCACCCGAGTGGCAAAGGGGTCTCCAACAGCAAAGAAAGGTTGTGGCTAAGCCGCAACAAGGAAGTGGACCCAGCGGTACCCGGATTCCGTGTCCAGGGGATGCAGGGCAGGAGGCCAGAAAGGCAGGCAGGTTGGCAGGGAAGGCCAAGAGTCCTGGACCCCAGACAAACTCCCCTGGGGCAGAAGCTGCCTTGACTGCTTCCTGTTACATGGTCGTGTCCATCCTCCCAGGCTGCGTCAAGGACCTACCACCAGGGGCAGCAGCGAGCAGCAACTCATTCCACACCTGTGGCCCCAGCACAAACCTGATAGAGGGTCTGGAGAAAGCACCATTCACCCATCCATGCAACCTTCCAGTCACTCCACAGACCTTCTCTGTGAACTCGCAAAGCGGGCCAGCCCTGTGCTGCAGCTGGCAACACAGAGACAAAACAGGACGCTCTCCTTTGGGGTGAAAGGTGGCTCAGAGTTTGTCAGGGAGACAGTGGTGCACACATATTAAAAGTGGCAGGCTAACAGCTGTTTCCTTGGCACACTTGCCTCTCAGAGGAGGGAAGAAATATCGTTACATCAGGAATAAGCAAGTTTTGTTGAGTTGAGGGGATGAGTCTTCCCAAGGTGGAATTACATATGCAAAGGCAGGAAGGGGAGAAAGGATGATGCGTTTGGGGCTTGTGGCCCGTCAGATCTGACTGAAGGATGGAGTAGACGGCAGAGGTGGAAGCAGTCACTGCAGAATACGCCTGTAGACAGAGGTCAGCTCCCAGGTAGCCACCATGCTGGGCCGGGCCGGTGGACTTGATCCCACAGGCCAGAAGTTATGAGCTGGTGATCTGCACGTGGACTGGAGAGCTCATTAAAGCCCTTTTAATACCTTCTGAGGGGGCACACACATTCTGCTTTAAGCCCCCCGCCCCCGCCTCCTAATGCTCCGTACTTCAGCCCTCACTCTTCGTGCTCCATCAAACACTTGGAAGCGTTTGGACCTGTGACTTCTGGGCAGCTGACAAAGGCTTGGGGGAGGCTGGCGAGTCACGAACAGATTCGATGTTTTACAACCGTGTGGCTGAGGAGGGAGAGATTGGTGACAGAGGATACAATGTGTATTCCTTCCAATGAGATCTCCTCCTTTCCTCTTAGTTGGGAAAAAAACAGACGCAGAAAACCAACTCTGGAAGTTTCTATTCACTTTTGTGCAATTGGGCCCAGCATTATGTCACCCTCCTATTTCAACACATGCAGCACACATGCAGGACTCTCTTGTATCCAATTCCATTTATTGGCTCAACGACGATTGACTGAGCAACCACTCGGCCAAGGCTAGGTGCTGGGGGAGGGCCAGGGACATGGGAACCTAAGGATAAAGCCCCAGAGTTCAGCCAGCCTGAGGCCTCAACACGCAGCACCACACACACGCCAGCGCTAGTGGACAGTCCAGGGCAGCGGTCATCCTGCAGACAGCCTGAATGCCGGGCACAGCGTGCGCAGCAGCGTGGGCCGGTGCCTTTGGTCTCATGGTTCTGTTGCCAGCAAGCAGCCTCTCCCAGCGGCAGGATCCCTGGGCCTCTGCCCAAAGGGAGCAGGAAAGCTCCCATTATTTCTGCCATTTGTTGTAACTGACGCCGTTTTGTAACCCACCTCTCTTCTTCATCCGGTAACCTCCAGAGGGACTCCCAACTCTCCTCCCACAGATCAATTAGTGCTCCGCTCCCTGCCCTCACCTTGAAAGACCAGCAGGCTGAGCTGGTCACAAACAAGGCCTCCAACGAGTCCCTCCTGGGAGTTGGAGGGAACCAAAAGATCGTCCACTCTGCAGAAAGGATCCATGGCTATCCCTGCCTTGGCATGAGTCGGGCTCTGGGGGACCCATGACTCCCAGGGTAGGTCCAGTAGGTCAGGGGAGAGCCTGGAATCCAGTTTCCTTCATCCCGGGCCCTGGGGGATGGCCCCTCCCTTTGTGGGGTAGGGGCAGGGCTCCTAGTCACAGACACAGGGCGTCAGGGCGGCCCTAAGCTGCAGTGACTCAGTGTATACGGTCAGAGATACGTCAGCGGCACAGTAACGCCAGCCTGCCTCTCTGGGCCACCATCGAGGTGGCGAGTGCCGGGCTCGGTACCGCACGCAGAGAATCCCCTGAATTCCACAGCCACCATGAGCAGTGAGGTGACCTCTGTGAGCCCAGCCAGACTGGCTGGGAGTCCCTGCAAGGCAAGGGCCACACGGTCATTACCGTGTCTGCTCTTCTCCCCAGCACCGTGCCTCGTGCTGGGTGGGGACAGGGCTGGGACAGGGGCGAGGTCAGGTACAATCCAGGCACCCAGGAAGCAAGTCTAGGGAGGTGTTCCCACACACTTGGTTCCGGGCCTGAGTGTAGGGGACTCCTTAAATTGTGCACACTGGTACCTTATTTGCTCTGCTCTGGTCCTGGTCCTGGTCCTGGGTAGCCCTAGCCAGACTGGTGTGTGACTCCAGCCCATTCCCTTTCTATCCATGTGACCCTCCGTTCCCTGAGCCTCAGTTATCTCACCTATAAAACGAGGCTAATGACAATATCGAGGATTGGCAAAGATACAGAGAAAGTGGAACTTTCTACGCTGCTGGGGGAGGTGGGGGGGGATGTAAGATGGTGTGGGCACTTTGGAGGACAGTTTGGCAGTTTTCAAAAAGTTAAACAGAGTTACCATATGACCCAGTAATTCCTTCTTAGGTATTCCTGTGCCTCTATAGGTATCCAAGTGAAATGAAAATGTGTATTTTGAAGGCTCGTACGCAAATGTGTGCAAAGTATCATCTTAATTCCCCAAAACCAGAAGCAGTCCAACTGCTCAGCTAGCGAATGGATAACAAAATGTGGCATATCCACCCAGTAGAGACTATGTGGCAATAAAAAGAAATGAAACATGATATGTGCCACAATGCAGATGACCCTCAAAAGCATTATGCTAGGTGGAAGAAGCCGGACACAAAAGGCCACACACTCCACAATTCCACCGCAGGATCCAGAAAAGGTGGAATCTACAGACTGAGAAGTAGACTAGGGCGCCCAGGGGTGGGGTAGGGGGAGAAGGGGCTGGCAAGGGTCTGCTTGGGGGATGCTGGAAATGTTCTAAAATTACATTGTGGTAAGTGGTTGCATAATTCTGTAAATATAGTAAGTTTCGATAAATTGTATAGTTAAAGTTGGTGGATTTTAGGCTAAGTTATATCTTAGTGAAGCTATTTTAGAAAATGAGACTAATGCTAGTGTCCCTGGCACTGAGCTGCATGATGCCAGACACACAGGATATAACCGAAACTTCAGACTTGATGCCTACTATGCTCCATAAGCACCTGCTGCCTACTTACAGGCTGCCAAGTTCCTTTATTTTAGGGAGACTTTGGGGGTAGTAAACTGGCCATTCCGTGGTGGAGCTGCGGCCCTAAGTGACACGCCCTTGCCTAAGCCCATCTCTCCATCAGCTACTTCCAGCAGCAGCAGCCGCTGCAAACACCATGCCTGATGTGGAGGAAATGCCTCGTCTTGGATTCCAGAGCCCCACGCTGGAGTTCTTCCTCTGCCCTCCAGACGTCCCGCTCGGTAACACCGCTGTGCAAATGACGCGGCCTATGACTCAATAGCACCTGGACCAGGCAATACATCGGAAAAAGCCAGGGTGAGGAAGCCTGTGGCCAGCCCTGAGCGCACACCCATCCTGCAGCGGTGGCTGGGCGGCGGGTTCCAACCTGCAGAGGAGCGCTGTGGCCCTCCAGGTGGAGCCAGAAGGAGGCGGGAGGGGCTGTGAGTGCTGGGCCTGGGGGTCCCAGGTACGGCACAGGACTGCCCGGCTTCTGGAAGCCTGGCACAAAGGACTTCCTGTTTTGTGCTTCCTGGTTTGCCAAACAGGGACAACAGAATCCCAACCTCTCTTAGGGTTCCCGTGATCACACCCATGAAAAGCACCCAGAACTCTATGATGCCAGTAAGAGCTGGCTGTGATGGCCACTGCTGTGGTTAAGTGCCAGTGACCATGAACTTCCGGAGGGCATCGATCTCTCATTCTTGCAGGTGCTCAGTGTGTACTGACGGGAAAGAGGAACAGAGGTGGGAGGGAAGCATTGTGATGAGCTGGCTGGTCAAGGAAGCAGGAGGAGGTGTTGGGAGTTAGGAGGTTAAGTTCCCACCTAGGACAGCGAACTCCATACACTACCATAGGACTGTGTAACCCTGGGCCAACTCTCATGGCTTTCTGGGCCTCAATTTTTCACAGCTGGATTAGGGGATCCCTAAAGTTTCTTCCAGCTAGAGCGTTCCTAGATCCTGCTAAAGTGCCATTTATTAATAGACTCACCCCCCACAGATTCCCTCCCAGTCGGTGCCAAAGTCAACACTGTCCAACTATACATTGGCAAACACAGTCTTGATCTTTGGGGTGTCTACCATTAACCCAGCAGGTGACCTGATTCTACTGTGTGCAGAGCCCTGGCTCTTGGCAAGAACTGGAGGCACTTAGGCTCTCCTGGGCTACTCAAGTCAATTCTGTAACATGGTCCCTGGCCACAGTGACAGGCAGTTCTATGGGGCAATGAAAGCTGGGGCTCTCTGCTAGAAGAGGTTGGGAGAGAGCCCTGCTTCAGCGTTTCAAGCCGCTCTGGGTGGGACATAATCCTTCCCCCAAGGCTTGCTCCCGGGACAGCTCTGTCTGGCTCTAGCTGGCAGTCCGCATTCCTCCAGCAATCCCACCTCCACTGCTGAAAACAACAACGGCACAGCCTACCCTGCCAGGCTAGCATCGCCTCCCTGCAGGTCACCCCACCTCACGAAAGTCCAGGACCTCAACTCCAACTAGTGTGCAAATATCTTAAAGACTTTGTTTCTAGGAAGACAGGGGTGCAGGGCGAATGAAAATAACTTCCAAACGTCATCCTCCACAGCCACGGAGATCCCTGGGGACGCTGGGTACACCCAGGGCTGGGGTGGGGGGAGGTGCCTGAGATGGCTTGGTCCTTAGAGCAATTCAGCTCAGTCTCGTATTTTAAGATCGGGGGAACGTACTATCAGCTGAAAGGAGTTTTCTGTGTGCTATTTAACTAAATGGCGCTGCAGCTGGAGCAAGCCACGGGCAGACGTGTTATGATTCAAAGGCTCCCAATTACAATGATCCTCTTTTATTGTATAAAAACAGCAACATGGCCATTCTCCACCCTCCAGATGCCTGCCCCCTCCACCCCCTGCCCCCATTGGCTGGCAGGTTGTGCCGCATCCTGCAAGTAATCCTTGGCCATTTGTTATTTTGAGACAAGGTCTCGCCAAGTTGCCCAGACTAGTCTTGAACTTTGAATCCTCCTGTTTCAGCCTCTCAAGTAGCTGGGATTACAGGTGTACACAACTGCACCTACCCAAATCATGTTATAAGACATTCCTTCTCCCCACGCCTCCTTCCAGGCTGGTGTGAGCTGACTCTTCAGTAGATTATACACACTCTAGGAAGCTCTGGAACCAGACTGATGTGAGTTTGCAGACTGACCCCACCACCTTCTTGCTGTGATCCTGAGCAGTGCTGACGCTGAGCGCTGGCTTCTTCCTTACAGTGGGACTGTATCCCTCTTCTTGACTTACTCCTTGCGCTCAGTCAATGAGACAGTGGTGGAAAGTGCTTAGCCGAGAGCGTGGCATCTGGTAGGTGCTCATCTCTCAAAAGCTTTCACTGCTCTACGATGGCAAACTCTGTGTGTGTGTGTGGTGCGTCTGGGCGTGCAGAGGCTCTGTGCGATTACGTGTGTGTGCGTGCACGCGCTCTGTATTTGTTCAGCTTCACCAGCCAGAGTGAACAAGACTGTGGGAACACAAGCGTTGGCCCCAGTGAGGAGTGTTTTTCTCAAATCTTTGTGCAACAGTGGTTTAAACTGTCACCTGCACGCAGCCGACGCAGACACACAGGAGCACCGGCCACCTTCTCCTTCACTTAAATTTCTGGGCCCTCCTCACTGTTCTGCAGATGTCCCGGAGCCCACAGCTGCAGCATCCACCCAGGCCAAGGAGAATCACCTCCTCCTCCTATCCCCTTCACTGGCAGCCTTTTCTGTCTTACCGGTGGGCCCTGGGACCCCAACACGGAGGGTTCCCTTCTAAAGAAGGAGCTCCCTCCATCTGGTTGCTCTCGGAGGCCCCGGGGGGTGCAGGAATCTATTGCCCACATGGAAGAGGGTTCCAGGGTTTTGCCAGTTTCCCCCTGTAAGGTAAAAACGGCATGACTTCCTATCCTTTCACCCCAAACCCGGCCTGTGCTCCCTCAAATTATAGCACAACCTCTTCACTGAAGGGAATGCCTGGGTCACACTCCTCCATATCGATCTCGTATGGATCAATAGCACATGAATTTCACTCACTGCAGGCTCTGTTATGTGGTAAACAGTATTACAGTGAAACATTGTGCAACAAGATTTAGTCTCCATAAGTGTTTCTTTACTGGGGGCCAGGCGGAGAAAGAGGAAGAAGGGGTGTGAACTGTGGCTTCTAACAGATAAATTAGCCACCCAGGGGTAAAGGCAGGGGTCAGCAAGCACACTGGCGCGGTCCTGGGCCTCTGCCTTCCATCTGAAAGTCTGGGTGGTCGCTGGCGTCAGGTCTGCGTTCCTCCTTGGGGTCTGTTACACACAGAGATAGCGCTGCCAATCAAGCCCTCTGAAACGCATGACTACGAGCATAGGAACAGGAAACAGATTGTGGGTGGATGTTCTTAAAATCACAACCTGTTCAACATAGGGTGGGGGCCTTAGAGAAGCTGGGGAGGCGAAAGAGGAGAGAAATTTTTTCCCGTCTCCCGTTCAAACGGAAACTACTTTGTCAATACTAAAAACAATGCCACCTTACTGTCTATCAGAGGGGCCTGCGCAGAGCCCAGCACCCTTCCCGTGGTGCGTGTCAGGACGAGAGCATGACACAGCACGCTGCAGTACCGGGTGCCGCACTGGGGTCTCGCTGTGACACGCCCAAAGGAGTGTTCCCTTCCAAGCTGCTCACACTTGCCACAGAGTGAGAGCACGGATGCACAGGAAGAGGGCATGGCAACGAGATGGGGGCAGAGCGGGTCCCAGGACCAGTGAAAACCCACACTTGTTAATTACTTAGCTCCCCAAGCATACAATGTCCTGTCTTGGGGGTGGTGGTGGTGAGGATGAAGAGGGTGGTGATAATCTGTTGAGCACAATCCTTGTGTCGTGGGCTGTGCTGGTCGCTTTATAAATTACTTCTTAGGCTTCATGACAGCCATAGGCAGCTACTAGAACAATCTCAAGGAAGAGACTGAGGTTCAGGGAGCCAAGTAACAACCCAGAGTCACATCGACAGACAGAGAGAATCAGAGGAACCTGACAGCTGATGAGGGCAGCTTCTCAATTTACAGCAAAGCTGGGGGCCAGGACTGAAGGTATTTCTGTGGGGGCGGAAGTGCATGCAGTTGGGACCAAGGAAGCCCGGAGCTTGGGGCAAAGGTAAATGCACATTTTAGGGAGGTAACGGAACTCCCTTCCACCTCTCGCAGTCCCACAGAGTCATGGAGAAAGCAGAGCAGGTTCCCTCCTGGTGAGCACTAAGGTCAGGTTAGTTTGGGAGTCTTATTGGCAGGCCCTAAAGGCAATCTCCCCTGTACCCCACACTTCTCTGTTGCACACTGGCTTCTTTATGCCCTAAGGCAAAAAGGTGCCCTGTCTGAAACTTCCCAGAACTCATCCAGTAGGACCAATGCTGGTTTGTCTGCACAGGGGCCACTGTGGTCAGCCTTCCCCTCGCCTTCTGCAAACACACACCATTTCCTCCTCAAAATCCTGCCTGGCTGCCTGCATGGCAGATTGCGAGCTGCCTGCCTCCGCACGGCTCCACATCTCTTCGGGCAACCTTGCTGCATCTCTCTCCACTTCCTGAGGAAGCAGACGTCTGTGGGCCCCAGCATCACCGTAGGCAGCACACGCTCTACCTGCAACCCCACCCTCGTCTGCTCATGAGCTGAACCCCAGCTCGTTCATGGCAGCAAATACTTGATCGCCCCCCCTTCCTGGTAGGTTGAGCCACCACGTGGCATAGCTCTGGTTGATGAGCTGAGGACAAAAGTCCCTTGGGAGGAATGCCCCCTCCCGAATACAACAGGTTAAAAGTTTGTTGCACCTCATCCTTCTTGCTCTTTCCTGGAATGCATACACAAGGGCTGGAGACACGGCAGCTACCCTCCTACCGAGAAAAGCCTGCCCCTGCGGACAGCAGAGCGGAAGGCAGCCTGGGTTCCTACTGGCACAGCAGAGGCACCATCCCACCCATTACTGCCGACACAAATAAGCCCTGAGGTGACGGGGTCACGGGCAGCCAGGATTTCCACCGCTGGCAGCTGAACAGTGTCCCCCTGTGTACATCCAGACCTGCTCCTCCTCATCCAGGGGCCAGTGGAGATACTCCCCGATTCAGTGAGAGCAGCATAATTATGCTCTTCCTTGTGCATCCATATAGTTACTTTACTCAATTACAGCACTTATTTAATCCAGCTTGATTTGGTCTAATGAGTGTCCCCTGCTGGTCCGCTCAGACTCCCAGAGGGCAGGGGGTCTCTACCCCACAGGAATCTCCATAAGTGCTTTGCCCGAGGCCAGGGCTTCCTCTCCAAGTATCCACGGTGTCCGCTACGGCACACTCATCGCCCGGTGGGTGCCCGGGTACTGGGGGCTGCTACTCTGCTTGGGGCTGTTTGGTCTTGGGCAAGGCAGCCAACCTCTCGGTGCCTGCATTTCCTCCCCTATAAAAGGGAGAGGACGGGAGTGCTTACCTCACAGCGTTGTCATGAAGACAAAGTGGTCTAATCATAAGCACTTAGGATGGTGCCTGGCATATCAAAGTGCTTAATAACCGAGAGCTCTTATTAGTATAATGAACAGTATAGTTGCCGTATGAATAAATAAATCAATGCATAGTTGCTCAAGAAATGAATAAAGAAATAAAACCCAGATGAAGCCCAGAGTTCAGACCCCAGGGCGGTAGTTATTGCTGTTTTTCCTGGCTGCACCTGTCTCTACTCTTTCATCCTAAGGACTCTGACTAGCTGGGGAGCTGCTACAGTGCAGTGGTTAAGGCTAGGAAGGCCTGGCTTTGCTTTTTGCCCTGTGGCTTGGTCAGGACTCTTCACCTCCCTGAGCCTCAGCTTCCTCCACCATAAAGTGGAGATAGTGATGCCTCGCTCATAGGATCAAGCGAGGATTAAATGGCACAGCATGTAACGAGTGCTGCATCATGCTCAGCACATTGCCCAAGTGTGAACAACAGTTATCAAACACAGTCATCGGTCTTTCTGTTAAGTGCACAGCATCTCCCTGAAACGTGTGGCTCTGGGGTGCACGAGACACTCGAATGGGGTCGCCTGCTGTTGGGTCAAGACACTTGGCCCTTACATCAAGAGAATACCCTCTCTCGGGGCCAACAAACTGCTGTGTCATTTTGGTTTTTCCCTTTAAACGAGGATTAGCCTGATTTACCCTAAAACTGTGGCCTTTGCTGTTATCTTCAGATGGAGTCTTAGCTAACATCAAACCAGGCTGGAAAGAAAAGTTCAAGTTCACAAGAAAATAATCAAGGAGCTGAGCGTTTAAACAACAGTATTTCTACACATTTCGGTTACTGTCAGCGACTTATTCCAGCCTTAATTGTAGATTTCCCCTCTGGCCTTAGAAGATGTGTATACAAGTTTATGCAACTTTCCCTTTAAACTTAAACCTTTATATCGGTCCCATTCAACCACTTGACGGCTCCATTAATCTATTTTTACTATTAAACATGCCATTTTACAAGATATTTATTCCACTTGGTCGTCATCCAAATGCTTTTTGACATTACTGCCCTGGGACTGAACTGCGCGCACTCGCGACCCTTATAAATAGAAAATCACCTTCCAACATAACTCTTCAAGCGCTCTCGGAACCTCACCCCCTCGGCCGCGCTGCATTCATTTCTGCTCCGCGTAAGGGACAGGCTACGCGAGGGTTTAGAGCGGGTGGCCATGACAGGTCCCAGCTTCCCAAGGGGAGACAGCGAGGGGTTCCTGTGCCCCTGCTCCCGTCCGACAAGGCCTGCCTCAGATTTGGGGGGCTGCTAACTTTCCGAGAGAAAGTGATGTGCAGAGCAGGTAGGGGAAGAACTCAGGGGCCCCCCAAAACGGTGACCCGAGGGCCAGGCTAAGCAGCGACTCTGAAAAAGGAGGGGTCCGGGTCAGCATTTACCAACTCTCCTCTTCCACGCCCAGACCAACAAAAGGCCATCTCCGTACGCTGCAGGCAGAGACCCCACTGGCTTCGACGCCCATCAATCAGGTGGAGGCCCGAGCAAATCACAACTTGGCTCGCCCGGCCACTTCTCCCCGGCCCGACCAGCCCCGCTCCTCCGCCCGCGCCGCCACCGCCGCCCGCCGAGCCGCTAGCGCAGCCAGCGCCAGGCCGAGGCTCGGTCCTGTGATGCTCGCTGCTTTCCAACTTTCCGCTCCTCCGCGTCGCACGGCCTCCCGCACAGCAGCGGCGGGGGAAAGGGCAAGTTTGCAAAGCCGCGATCCCGAGTCCCGGGAAGCCACAAAGCCGCGGCCACGCCGACGGAGATTAACCTCCGGTGGGGCCGCGCGGGGCGGGGCGGGCCGCGGGCGCGCGTGGGCGGCGGGCCGGGACCCCGCGCCGCGCACCTGGGCAGGGCGCGGGGACAGCGCCGCCTGCGGCCGGGCGCGCAGGTGGCCGGGCGCGCAGCCCCGGGGCGCGCGGCGCGGTCGGCCCGGCGTCACGCTTCCTGCCCCCGCGCCGGGCGGGCGGCGGCGAGAGCGCGGGCGGGCGGCCGCGGCCCCTCGGCCCCACGGCGCGGCCGCGTCCCCGGAGCCCGGCGCCGCGCGGAGCGCCGCAGCCCGGCCGGGCGGGGCGGGCGCCGGCCCGAAATAAATAATGAGCCGCGGCGACGTAGCGCCCTGTCGAAAGCGGACGCCATATTTTTTTGTGGCTTATGTCGACATAGCGAAACGTAGACATGTTTTCCTCCTCCTCCTCCTCGTCTGACTCGCATCTATCCGAACTTGTCCTCAGAACTCTTTCAAAAAAACATCCGCGCCCCTCCGACCCGCGGATTCCCTCCCACCCGCGAAGCCACCCGCACCCCCGGTCGCCACCGCAGCCGGCCGGGTCCCTCGGCGGCGCTGCGAGCCGGCGCGGTGGGAAAGTTGGGCTGGAGTCGGCGCCCGCGGGGCTGGGCCGGCGGCGCCCGCGGGCGGCTCCGCGCCCGGCCAAGTTTCTTACCTGCGGCGCGGGGCTGGGGACGCGGGCGCGCGGGGCCCGGGCTGGGCGCGGAGGCGGGCGCGGGCTTCCAAAATGGAACTCTGCTGGCTCCCCACCCACTCCCCACTCCCCAGCCGGCGCCCGGCTCGGGGCTCCGTGGGAAAGCGGGGCAAAGCCAGCTTGCCAGACAGACAGACAGACAGAGCCCCCGCTCCGGGGACGGTGGCCAAAATTTTAGAAAGAAAAAAAAAAAAAGAAAAAAGAAAGAAAAAAAAAAGGGGAAAAATGCCTCGATCAGTGGGGAATCTACGCCAAAACCCACATGATCTGTAACGTCAGCATGCGTATTTGCATACGATACCACCACCCGGGCTGGCACCGCCGCCCGGGCTCCGCACAAAGTTGCAAAGTGAGACGCGGCCCCTCGGGCGCCGGCGAGATGTCAGCTTTGGGAGCGAGCGGGTGGGGGGAGGCTGGCCCTCCGGCCTGGGTTCCGGGCCAAAGTTGGGGGGGGGCAGTAAATTAATTTAAAAGTCTGAGCCCAGTAACGGACTCGGTGGAATCTCTGCGAGAAGCGGAGGGGGAGGCGCGAGCGAGATCATTGAATATTAAGCACGACCCGGCGCGGCCGAGCCCTCGCGGTGCAGTACCCATTTTCTTTATGAAAAGTTCAAGGTGTCACTGACGAGCTAGACAAACTGTTGATCCTGCCCACGTGGAGTGGCGGGACGCGGGGCGTGCCGGCCGGACGGCGCCCACAGCCTGGGTACCCCGCGCCCCTCGGCGCGGGTAGGGCCGCCCCGCGCCCAGGGCGCCCGCCTGCGGGCTCTGGGAGGTGGTGAACAATTTTTTTAAAAATTTAAAGCGAGACACGATTTACTGCTGGAATAGTAATAAGAGGGCTGGGGGGCGGGGAAGGAGCAGCCCCCACTTATATAACCACATGAAATTAGATCGCTTATTTGGGGGGTTCCGGGGTTTCCGTTCGCGCCAGGTCTGCGGCTGGGTAAAGATCTTCAAACTTTTCCCCCTTCAGAGCCAATAAACAGACGCCCGCGAGCCGGCTTCAGCTTGGCCGGCCCTTGAGCCGGGGGGTTCTCGGCTCAGGGGCGACGAGCGCACGGAGAGGTTCCCGGGGCGAGGCGGCCGCTCTCGGAACTCAGACCCGCGGGACGTCGAGGGGCCGGGAACTTGTGTCTTGGGCAGCCGCGCTCCTCCCGCAGTGCTCGGCCACAGGGCTCGCAAGGATCCTCCTGGGGACCCGGCAGGCAACCTGCCCACACGGCGCGCTCCTGCCTCGATGGGCCTTGCTGTCTCCAGCGGGCCCGCTGGCGCCTGGGAGTCTCCCGGGGTGAGCCGGTCTCGAGCGCGCAGGAGCCGGCGCGGGCTGGGGGCTGCCGTGCAGGGTCCGGTTGGGACGCCGAGCTCCTCGAGGGAACAAAGGCACCGGGCAGGGTGGCGGCGTCGTCCCCACCCGGCCTGCGGATCGGAGGCGCGGTGGGGCTGCCGGCCTCTCGCTCTGCTCCGGGGAATGAGAACGAACTCTAGCGGCAGCGCGCGGCGGCTGGGCGTGCAGACAGCAACAGGTGGCGGTGTGCGGGCGAAGGCCGGGCGGAGACCGACCTCGGGGCTGATTCGTGCCCCGCGCGCCTGGACCTTCTGACCTTTCCATTTCCTGGGCTGGGGAGAAGTAGGTAGTTATAAGGGTTTGGAGGTCTGCCCCAGTACTCTTATGTCTGTGATATAAACCTTTAAACGCCCCCCGCCCCGTTTTCTTAAACAATTAAAATAGGTGGTGTGCACCGGGTTTCTTAGCGTCAGGCACCTGTTCATCGTGTTATTATTGGTGCAGGGCCTGTTTGCTTTTTTAACCCCGCAGAAAACAAGGTCTCGGCCTGGCAGGGGTCTCCGGTGTGATGCCCAGAGACCAGAGCAGTAAGCCCAGCATCCTGTTAAGACTGTCTTGATGAGCAAAACCCACATCGTGCCATCTTTCTCGAACGCGTGTCCTGAGAGTCTCGCCCACTTGGCACAAGCAGCAGAATTTAGGGTTGCTGTCCCCCACAGCAACCTAGTTTAGTGTGCCAGAACACTAAAAGGAAGAGAAAAACAAAACGAAACAAAATTCTACCACCAGCTCAACATTTTTATAGCACTTACCTTGTTATACCCTTCCAGGTCACCCCTGCCCCCCGTGGGTCGTACAGTACTTTCCAGCCTGTTCACATGGAAATTGCACAGACCTCAGGGAAGCTGTTCCTACTCTGAGGCTGCATCTCCTCTTGATGATCAATTACTCAGCAGGGTTTCCTTCTTTCTTTCTTTCTTTTTTTTTTTTTGTTGCTTTTGTTGTGGTGCCAGGAATTGAACCCATGATGCGTTACTACTGAGCTACATCCGCAGCCCCTTTCATTTTTATTTTGGGAGAGGGTCTTACTAAGTTGCCTAGACGGGGCATGAATTTGAGATCCTCTCGCCTCACCCTCCTGAGGAGCTGTGATTAAATGCATGTGCCACCTATACACCAAACTTGCCTTGGGTCCAGCTCACTGCCACCTGCTTCTGGGGGGGGCAGGTGACAGATTTTGTAGATGTAGACCAGGAGGGGCCAGGCCGAGGGACACCTGGTGGCCCTCTGGAAGGGTCTACTGTGTTCCTGTTTGTTCAGGGCCCTTGGATTTAGTGGACAGTGAGGGACAGTGAGGCTTCCAGTGTGCTGCAGTGTCTTTAGATTGTTCCAAGTTTGATATGGACTGAACTTCTGAGCTTTCACCAAATTTTACAAAATGAAACAAGAGTGCCTTTTGCATTAAGTGCAGTGATCCTATTTTGTTAATAGTTACGTGGACGAGGCAGATCTTCTCTGACAGGATGCATGGACTTCGGAATCTCCGTTTCTAAGAGTGACCTGTATTTGTGCATCTTTTTTTTTTTTTTTTTTGTGCTGGGAATTGAACTCAGGGCCTTGTGGTTGCTAGGCAAGTGCTCTACCGCTTGAGCTAAATCCCCAGCCCCGAGTGACCTGTATTCAGTGTTTTGCACATTTACAGCAACCCTATCAGGTGGCCATTCTCAACATATTTTGTCTCAGGTTCCCTTTAAGCATTTATGTGATTGAGGACCCCAAATAATCTTTATTTATGTGGCTTATACAAATATACTGACACTTAACGTGTCAGAAATTAAATTTTTAAAATGAATACAGTTTGCAAGCAGACTTTCTGTCAGGCACCGGAACAGTATCAGACGTCTTATGTCCTTTGGCAAACTCTTGGGTTTAGGGGGCCTTGAGGATCTCTGGAGCACATTTTGGGAGCCACTGTTAAGATATGTTGTGCAGTTATCCCTGTTTTACAGATGAGGGGGCTCAGAGGAATGTGGTAGCTTGCCCAGGGCAGATGGAACAAGCTAGAATTTATGAGTGGAGTCCAGTTCTTAAAGCATTGTGCAGTCCCACCTTCCTCCAGGCCCAATGAGCCCCAAGACGGTTTCTGTAACAGCAGACAGTTTCCAGACCCTCCTAGGTACGGGCACTGCATTATCTTCTCAAATCCTTAGAATCACCTGCCTTGCAACTAGCATTTCCCCAGTTTTACAAGTGCTAAGACTGAAGTCCAGGAAGGTCAATAAACTTCTCCAAAGTCACACAACCAAGTCCAGCCAATGGCAGAACCTAGATTCTAACCTTTGTTGGTGGCTTCAGAACCAACAAAGGACAAAAGATCATCGTGGTTTTTGCTAGATGCCTAAGTAAGGAAAGAATATCTTCCGCCTCATAATTTGGGGAGAGGTAGGCCTGCTTGGGGAAGTTCTGAGAATCTGGAAATGGCAGAGAAGAGATAAAAGGCACAGCATTACCATCGAGAAGCTCCAGATCTAATAGGGATGCAGCCACACTGCCTGCGAGCCCACAAGGGGCGTGGAGGGGGGCGGCAAGGTATGGAGTTGAGATGCAAATTGCAGGGCTACTTTCTTCCAGCTGTCTGACTCCTGCCCATGCATGCTGGGTGAATATGTTTTAAATAAGTGGACAAAACCCCACAAAATGCAGAGGAGCAGGCAAGAAAAAGGAAACAATCCATCAGCAGTCCTACTGGGTACTGATTATAATCTGTCCATAGGTTGCATTTATTTAGTTTCTCATTCTAAAACTCTTAAAAGAAGCAGAGATGACTAATGATCAGTTTACCAACTGTAGCATAGATCAGCTGCTGCCAGCATCACTTATGATAGAGGGAAATATAGTGTGACCTCCAGGTGGGTGGAGAAAGGGAACGCGTTAAATGCGTTCGGTAGATGCTGTTTCCCTCCCAGCTCACGTCTCCCTGCAGCATAGTGTGATGTTTTCCTGTGCTTTGAAATGAAATCCAGTGACACTGGTAGAACTGGAGCTGGGACTTGCTGGCTTCAGGTTGACAGCGAGAGCTCTACTTGGCAGCAGTTTGCATTGCTTAGAGTGTAGAACTAAAAGTTGATGAAATGGGAAAAGACAGAATTTATGGTGATTTGATCCTAACAGCACCCCTGAATCTAGCAGAACTGGTACCATTTTGTCCACTTTACAGTGGAGGTTGTTAAAGTATGTAAAGTTTGTAGTAGTTCAAGTTCACAGACTAAATCAGAATGATGATTTAAATTTCAAAAATTATCCCTCCTTTTTAAACAAATGGTGGGGAGGGGTGGATGTCCACAAGTAGAAGGTTGAAACTAGATCCCTGTCTCGTACTCTGCATAAAAATCAACTCCAAGTGAGTCAAAGACCCTAATATAGGACCTGAGACTTTGAAAGTACAGCAGAAAACCTGGGAGAAACACTTTGAGCTAGTGGCATAGGCCGCGGTTTCTTGGCTAGAACGCCAAAAGCTAAGGAAACAAAAGTGAGAATTGACAAATAGGATCTCATCAAATTAAAAGGCTGCTGCACAGTAAAGGAAATGATCAGCAGAATGAAGGGACAACTTACAGAATGGGAGACCTTTGCCATCTGTTCATCTGACAGAATATTAGTATCCAAAAAATATAAAAACTCTAAAAAGTTAACAAAAATAAGTCCAATCAAAAAATGGACAAACTATCTGAACAGACACTTGGCAAGGGGTACAAATGGCCAATAAATATACGAAAAATGCTCAGTACCTTCAGCCATCAGGGAAAGACAAACCAAAACTACATAGCGATCCATCTCATTCCAGTTAGAATGGCTATTGTAAACACAGAAATAACAAATTCTGGCAAGGAAGTGGAGGAAAAGGAATCCTGCACGGTTGGTGGGAATGTGAATTAGTACAGCCACTGTGGAACACAGTATGGAGGTTCCTCAAAAACCTGTAAATAGAAGTATTGTGTGATCTTGCTGTCCCACTCCTGAGTGTATATCAGGAGGAAATGAAATCAGCATTCAGAGGACATACCCATGTGCACATGTTCATTGCAGCACTATTCACAGTGACCAAGATAGAGAATCAGTTTAGGAGGCTGTCAAGAGTTGAATGAATAAGGAAAATGTGGTATGCATGCACAATGGAATATTATACAGCCACAAAGAAGAATGAAATCTGTCACTGTCAAGAAAATAGATGGACCTGGAGACTGTAATGCAAAGCAAAATAAATTGGACACAGACAGACAGATACTGCATGTTTTCTCTCATTATGTGGAAACTAAACAAAGAAAAAAAAAAGGATCGACTATCTGAAAGTAGAAGATAGATTATTAGGGACCGAAAAAGGAGCTGGGGGAACAGAAGGGAGGAAGAAAGAGGGTGGAAGAAGGGACAGTGGACAAGATCGATGAACAATGTATGCATGCATGGAAATGTCACAGCCAAACCTATTGATTTGAGTGGCTAATACGTGTTAATAATTATAATAATAAAAGGTCAAAAATCCACATCTTGTAACCTGAAGGTCAGTACTGTTTCTATGCCTCTTCTTTATCGTTTTTTTGTACCAAAAGCAGACTAAACAGACCCCTGTCAGACATGGCACTGCATGTTTTGCAGAACCTTGGGGTATAGTCGCCGCCTGGCAAGGTCTGTCTTTCTGGCGTATTCTCTTATTACGGGACGCTGGGGCTGGCCACACTTCTGAATCGGATGCTTTTGGGTGTCAGCTCTTTCTTAAAGAACAGCTGCATTTAGCCTCAGAACTGACATGGGTCCCTGGTTCTAAGCAGATAAATCCTCTAGGTGATATTCATCAAGCATAGAAACTCAGCGGGTGCTGGAGTTAACTTCCTGTTTGGAGCTGGCAAAAACAGGTTTCTATTCATCAGAGATAAACACTGTAGTGGGAACTCCAAGTGCCTACTGTGTGCGAAGCCACCTGCAAAGTGCTGCTTATGTTGTGTTTCATTTGATCTTGACAGTAACCTTCTGAGTAGGCTCATTGTCTCCCTTATCTGGGGAAGGAAACTGAGGCTCAAAAGTTTAGGACTAATCTATGGGTCATGCAGCTAATAGCTTATAAGCAGGACCTGAACTGAAGTTTGACTGCAAATCCTGCCTGTTTCCTGTTTCCCTGTATCTTTCAAATTAATTCATGTATATACCAGCTTTGTGTTTGCCCCAGCAGCATATCTGTTACCTGTAGTGTTATTTATTTAGCATTTTTATTTATATTAATCCACATTAAAAACTTAAATGCTATATTTAATAATAACAATGAAAAAGAAGCTTTCTATCTATCACAATGGGAATAAGAAAGTTTAACACTGATTATAACAAATTAGTGTAACAGTAAAAAATAATTTGCGAGGGTTGGGGATTTAGCTCAAGTGGTAGAGTGCTTGGCTAGCAAGCACAAGGCCCTGAGTTCAATCCCCAGACCCCCCCCAAAAAAAACCCCAAAATAATCCATAACAACAGTGCTAGTTCTGCTTAGTCTGTGCTCATGTGAACTCCTCCTTGTGTATGGAGCAAGTGCAAAGGAGCACTTCTGGTGTCTCCCATCATGAGTGTCCACCCTCACAATAGCACCCAACCCTCATTTATTCCCAGAGACCTTGTATTAGTTGGCTTTGGGTCCCTGTGCAAATATACCCAAGATAAACAACTTGAGGCAGAAAAGGCTTGTTCTGGCTCATGGTTTTGAGGGTTTAGTCCATGGTCACTTGGCTGCAACGTGGTGGCCCATGGTGAGGCCCATGGCAGGGAGCATGTCTTGGGGCAAAGTGGCTCACTTGTGGTGGACAGGAGGCAGAGTGAGAGAGAGCAAGCACAGGGCTGGGGTCCCCATATCTCCTGCAAGGGCATGGCCGCCAGCTACCATTTCCTCTAACCAGGCCCCGCTACCTAAAATCTCCATCACCCCAGTAGTGCCACATGAGACCTTTAGCACATTTCAGTTCCAAACCATAACAAATGCCATCTGCAGTTACCATCATGGTGGGGGGTGGGCAGACCTTCAGTGTATAATAATGCTTCACGCCTGACACCTCAAATTGCATATTGTTCTCAAATGCAAAATTCTATCCCAGCCCAAAGATCTTAACTCAGCCCTGTATCAACTCTCAAGTCTCATTAAATGATTTTAATTGCATATGGGTAGACTAATTTCCTCATCCTGAGGAAAAATTTCTTCTGAGCTGTAAACCTCTGAAACAAGATGAGTCAAGTGCTTCCAAAATATGATGATGGCCCAGGCATAGGGCAGACATTCTCATCCCAGAAGGCAGAAACCAGAAGAAGGAAAGGCGTGTTGGATTCCCCAGCAAGTCCGAGAAGAGCATAGCAAATTCCATGAGCTCTTCAGCCTTGAGAACAATTGTTTCTGGTGGTGTACTCTGCCCTCCAGGCCCACTGAGGCAGCAGCATCACCCTCCAGCTCTTGGAGGAGTCCTGCCCCTGAGGCTGTGCAGGGTGGTCTAGGTAGAGACATCTGGTCGGGTGAAATCATGGCAGTGATCCTGGTGATCCCTGAGTCAACCTCAGGATAATTTTTCCTTCTTCTTGGAGATTGGCACACATTCACTGCCAAAGCTGGGCGTGGCGGCACACACCTGTAATCCCTGCACTTGGGAGGCAGAGGCAGGAGTATCACCATGAGTTTGAGGCCTGCCTGAACTACACAGTGAGTTTAAGCCCAGCCTGCACTACAGAGCAAGACCTTGTCTCAAACAAACAAACAACCCCCCAAAAAAACCATTCACTGCTGATTATCTATCATCCCATCCTGTCCAATCCAAGAAATCTAACAGCTTTCTCTCACCTAGTCCTGTCTGTTTCCCCTCAGGTCCAACTAACAGCATATGTTTGTGTAACCCTATACGCTCTTTATTGAGTGCCAGTCCAGCCACACCTTTAATATACTTTCAGAACATGCCCCATTTTAAAAAAAATACGGATAGGCTGAGAATTTCCTCAGTCTTCAAGTCCTGTGCCTTTTTGCTTATCAAGCCCTTCCTCCATCCATCTCTCTCCTTTTGCCTTATATGGTAGGGAGTTAGAGGAACCAAGCTGCCCCTTCCGTACTTTGCTTTGGAATCTCCTCAGCCAAATATTTGATTTCATTGCTTAGAAGTTCTGCTTTCCACAAAGCAGTAGAGCACAGTTCTCCAAGTTCTCTGCCACTCTATCATGAGGATCAGCTCCCCTCATTTCCAATACTGCACTGCTTCAGCTCTTCCACCCGAGCCGTCACCAAATGATCTTCCCCATCTGTATTTCTAACAACACTCTGTTCATTATTATTCAGCTGTTCTCTAAGATGATGGACACTTTCTCTCCAGCTCTTCTTTTTTCTTTCTGAGTGTGCAGAATTGCTCTTTACATCCGCATTTCTAGCACGGACCCCAAGAACTCTTCAGCCTGTACCCACTATCCCGCTCCAAAACTGTTCTTGTATATTTAAGCATTTGTTATATCAATGACTCACTCTTACTGCCAAATCTATCAGCTCAGGCTGCCGTAACGGAATGCAGTAGCCCGGGTGGCTTAAACAGCAGGTGCATATTTTCTGACAGTTCCGGAGGCCGAGAAGTCTGAGAGCAAGGTGCTGGCAACTGGGGTTCATTCTGAGGTGGCTGTAATCTTGTGTGATCACATGAGATCTCTGTGTGTGCACTGAGGAAGGGAAGGAGAGAGAGACAGCTCTTGGTTGGCTCTTCTTATGAGGACATTAATCCCATCATGTAGGCTCCACTGTCATGACTTTGTCTAACCCTAATTACTTTCCAAGTTCCACATCTCCAAATATGAGTGCATTGGGGGAATAGGACTTCAGCATTTGAATTTGGGGAACTTGTTCCTTCCACTTGCCTGCTATCAGTAATAAGGATTATGTTTTGTGTTCCATATACTCTCTTTTATCTCCAGCTTGTTCTAACCTGGATAGGGAAAAATGAAAACCATTTATCCTGGGGGTGGGAGGAGCCCCTTAGAGACCCCGATGGAGGCCACAGCTGTTGTGAGATTAGTGCCCGTGCTAGAATACTACTTCTGGAAATGTTTCCTGATAGTCTGGTGTCCATCCATTTTCTCCTCCACTTTACCCTCTTCTGTACCCTGTCCGTGCCGGGACGAGTACTCAGGGGAGGAATGAGGCAAAAATTGCATTCCTGACCAAATTCTTGGCTTTTTAGTTCTAAATCTATGAATCTTTGTGAGAGCAGAAAAGAACGGTCGTGGACGATACATTTTAGAGAGAACATATGAAAACGTCCTCTCCCCCAGGGATGGATGCTTTTGCCTTGGGGGAAGAAGACAGAGCTCCTCAACTTCCTGTTCCATGGATGAATACAAAGGTGGGAATATTCACCATCAAGACCCTGAGATCAAAGCTCGAGGGCCTGTGTGATAAGTGTCTAGAGATCTGTGGCCTGGTAGTAAGATACCAGAGTGTTTGATGTGGAAGACAGATAAAACCCCCTTCCCTGTCACTGACTGTACTATGTCACCGTTGTTGGTATATGATGATGACCTTACCACTGTCCATCAGGATGTAGGGTATGTTTCCCCACTCTGAACGTGGAAAGGTTTGCACATGCTTTGACAAAATGTGTGGCAGATGTGATTCTATATCATTTCTGAGGCTAAGGTGCAATGTAGCTTCTACTGTAACAGTATAATTGTTTCATATCCCAGTATTTTGGGGTGGTTTGCTATGAAGCAACAGTCACCAGTGTGTTATGATCCTAAGTTTTGTGAGTGGAACCTGTGTGTGTGTGTGTGTGTGTGTGTGTGTGTGTGTGTGTGTTACCTTATATGGTAAAAGGCACTTACAGATGTAATTTTGGGATGAGGAAATTATCCTGGAATATTGGGCTGAGTTATTGTGAGCACAAATTTCTTTATGAGAGGGAAGTAAAAGGTTGTGGTGGACCTAATATGGTCAACTTGAGCCAGAACACCCAGCTGGACTGAGTTGGTGTGATGCTGGGCGTATGAGATCCACCTGAGTGTTGTTGCTGATGCAACGTAAGGCAGAGTGGGAGCCGTGGCTAGTTGGTGGGCTGTTTCCCAGGAGAAGCTCTGCTGTAGCTGGTTCTTCCAAAAGGAACTCGCTGTCCTTGTCGAGGAAGGAGCTCGGGGCCTTGCTGTCGTCGAGGATGGCTGCTGTTGCTTCGGAGGAGCTCTGGTTGTCATCTCTGCTGCGAGCATCATATCCTGGTTCCAGGGAAGATCTTTTCAGCCATCATGTGCAGACACGGATGTACATGGGATGGTGCTGTGGGCTCCTGGCCCTCAATTAGATCTTTTGTGTCTCCAGTGCCTAGATGGACATTCGGCACCTTCTGCATTTGGCTTCTGGGTGAATATTGTAATCTATAAATGTCACCTATTAAATCTGCTCTCTTACAACCATTGGTTCTAGCAAATCTGAGACAAGGGTTGTTGTATTGATCGACTTTCTGTTACTGGGATAAAACATCCAATACCCACGACTTAAAGGCAGAAGGTTTCCTGGTTGCAGAGGGTTCAGTCCATGGGTGGTGGGCTCTAAGGTAGAAGCACATGGCAGAGGAAAGCTGCTTCTCCCAGGGCAGCCAGGAAGCAGAAAGCAGTAGAAGAACAGAAAGCAGAGGACTGTGCCGAGTGCTAGACATGGTCCTTATGGTGGTGCCCCTGTCACTCACCCAGAAGCGTGCTTTACTAATCTAAGCATCCCTTAAGGTGAGCAAGCTGACTGTCAGGATTTCCCATCACAGGGTCAGAGAGACAGGTGACAGTGGAAGCGAGGAGTGGTGCGGCCACAACTGAGAGAGGCAGGCAACCTCTAGTAAGAGGAAAAGGCAGGAAATTAGATCCTCCACTGGATTTCCACCCCAAAGCAGCCTGCTGATGCCTGAGCCCCATTTCAGACTTCCAATTCCAGAACTGTAAGGTAATTTTTCTGTGTTGTTTCAAGTCACAGAGTTTGTGGTGCTCAGTTACAGCAGTCTTTGGAAACTGGTGCAAATGGTACAGATGTGCTGCGCCTGGATGCAGATTGGCATCCAGGCAGATTGGCATGGATGTTATTCCATGTGAACTGAGGACTGAAGGTGGTGACATGACAGGTCCTCAGAAGATTGCAGGTGGCCCAGAGACACTGAAGATAAGGGGGTACTTCACTCCTTCTTTCCCCAACCCTCTGACCCACACTGATATCAGGCTCTGTACAAGCTTCCCAGAATCTGGGCCTTGTCCTCTGGGAAAGGAGTGAAAGGTAGAAACTGAACTATCTGAGATTGTTTCTAGCACTTTGGTTGAGTGGGAGCACAAAATACAAACGAAGCTGCAGTGTAAAAATTAGTGAAAATTGTAAGTCTTGCACATCCGAGTCACAGATTTTGATTTATATCTGAAAAGCAGTTAGTGGTCTTCCCAGGTAGTGGTAGTGGCCACAAGGAAACACAGGTGCTGAAAGTCGGGATTTGTCTGTGGTCTTTCAAAAATTGGTTGGAGATAAAAAAAAAAAATAAGAATATTAAATGTTGTTTAAAATTACAAGTTCTTTTGAAATAATCTGACGCATGAAAACATGCAAAAATAGTAGTATTAGGTGTTCTTTACCCGGTCTCCCCTGAGGATAGTCTTACAGAGCCCTGGTACATTTAAAAAATGATTTTGCTGTGATGTTAGTACAGGCCTCACTTGGATGTCATCAGTTTTTATATGCACTTTTGTTTTTGTGTTCTTACTTCTATGAAATGTGAAAAATTGTTTGAAATCCGTTCACCGTTTCAATGATTGTATCTTTTAAAGACTCTCGTATGAATGGAGTCGTACAGTGCGTGACCTTTTATGATTGGCCTTTTTCATCTAGAATCATTCTCTAGCATTTCATCCTCATTGTTGCACATATCAGTGTTTTCTTCCTTTTTATTCTCCAGTCGTGTACTTTGATATGGATGAATTACAGTTGGCTTAACCACTTAAATGTTGAGGGACGTCTGGGTTACTTCCGTTTTGCGGCTGTTATGAATAAAGACGGGATGCGTGTTTGTGCACATGCTTTTGTAGAACCTGCAGCTTCATCTATCTGGAATTAAAGCCCAGGAACGTGCTTCTGGGTCAGACGGCAAGTGCGTGTTCATCTTTGTAAGAAAGCATCAGACGGTTTTCTAGGGTGTGACTGCACCATTTTAGTTTTTCACCAGCACTGTAGGTGTGGTCTTCTCTGCCTTCAAATTGCCCTTGGTGCTATGAGTGTTTTTTTATTTTTGCCTTTCTTATGGGTGTGCAGTGAGAACACATTGTGGTTTTAATTTGCATTTCCTAATGTTCAATGACGTTGAACATCTTTGATGTGCTTATTTGCTGTCTATATCTCCTCTAAAGTGAAAAATCATATCTGCTACCTATTTTCTAATTGGGTCATTTGTTTTTGTACTACTGAGTTTAGAGAAGTCTTTATATATTCCAAATGGTATTCCTGTGTTGGATAGGTCGTTTGTAAATATTTTCTCCCATTCTGTAGTTTGTTTTTCCATACTCTTGACATAGTCTTTCACAGAGCAAAAATTTTAATTTTGGCGAAGTGTAATTTTAATGTTTTCTCTTTGTAGAGCATACTTTTGGCGTCAAGTCTGTGAACTCCTTGTCTAGTCCTAGATCCTGAGGATTTTCTTTTCTTTTTTTTTTTTTATTCTGACAGTGTACAGCTTTTATGTTTTGCATTCATCTGCGCTCCATTTTGAGTTAATTTTTGCTTAAGGTGTAAGACTTAGTTGAGTTTCTTATTTTATCTATGGATGTCCAATTGCTCTAGACATTTGGTGAAATTGTGATCAACTTCATTGAGTTGCTTTCTCACCTTTGTGAAAACCAGCTGGAGATACAAGAGTGGGTCTGCTTGAGGGTTCTCTGCTCCCTTGGCATGTACAGATATACCTATGTGAGTACCACAGAATTTGGATATCATATCTATATAATAAGTCTTGAAATTGGGTAGATGAGATTTTCCCCCTTTCTTCTTCTTCTTTTTTTTTTTTTTACAAAGTTGTTTTAGCTAGTTTATTTCTTTCAGCTTTTTGTATAAATTTTAGAACAATATGGTCTCTGTCTATAAAAATCCTTACTGGGACTTTGATATTAAACCTTTGGTATTAAACCTTTGTATCAGTTTGGAAAGAACTGAATCTTTACTCTGTTAAATCTTCCAACTTATAAACACAGTGTGTCTCTCTATTTATTTCCTTATTTTTTATTTCTTTCATTAGCATCATGTAGTTTCCAGCATACAAATCCTGTGCATGCTTAGCTATTTCATACCTAAGTATTAATTTTGAGTGATGGCAAACGATATTGTACTTTTAATTTTGTTTTTCATGCATTTGTTGCTAGTATATAAAATTATGACTAATTTGTATATTCATTTTGTATTCTGCAATGTTCCTGAACTCCCTTATTAGTAGATTACTTGGGATATTCTACGTAGATGATTGCATCATCTGCAAACAAGAACAGAACAGTGTTATTTCTTTTTCTGCAATTTGTATACCTTTACTTACTTTTCTTGCCTTATTGTGCCGGCTAGAACTTCCAGCATTATGTTGAATACGAGTGGTCAGAGTGGATATTCTTTCCTTGTTCTGAGTCTTAGCAAGGAAAGCCTTCAGTCTTTCATTAGTTACAGGATTTTTGAAGATGCTTCTGATCAAGTTGAGAGAGTTCTCCTCCATTCCAATTTTCCTGTGATTTTTTTTTTTAAATCAGGAATGGCTGGTGAATTTTGTCAAATTCTTTGTCCGTATTGATTAATTCAGTCAAGACTTCTTTGCTTGTTACTGTGGTAGATTGTGTTGATGAATAATTAACACATTGATGTATTCTATTTGCTGGCATTTTATTAAGAATTTTTATGACTATGTCTAATATTATATCCGTATTTGTTAGGAATGTTGGTCTGCAGTTTTCTTTATAGTATATTCTGAATTTTGTATGATAGTAATACTAAGTTTATAAGTAAATTGGGAAGTGTCATCTCCTTTTTTCCCAAAGAAACATGGTACAGAATTGTGTTAATTCCCCTTTAACTATTTGGTATATTCTCCAGTGACACCATCTGGACCTTGAGATTTGATTTTTGTTTCTCCTTTTAGTTTTAAATCATCTATTTAAAATCATAGTTTCAAATCGTCTATTTCATGTTAAAGTATGTGTGGTGGCTTATGTTTTTGACTTTATATGTGTAGAGTTGCTCATTGTATTTCTTTGTTATCCTTTTGTATTTTCAGTATCTAAAGTGATATTCTGTCTATTATTCTTGATAGATTAGTAATTCATGTCTTCTTTTCTTCTTCGTTAATCTTGTTAGATGTAGCTCTTTGTTTCACTGATTTTTCTCTGTTGACTGTCTGCTTTTAATTTTATCATTTTCTAGTTTTGTATTAATATTTAATTCCTTCTTGTTGCTTTAAATCTATTTTGCTCTCCCCCCCCAGGTTTTTGAGATAGGAGCTTAGATTATTAATTTGAGATTTTTTCTTTCTTTTTTCTAATATGTACATCTGATGCTGTGATTTTCTCTCTCTACTACTGGAGCTGTGTCCCACATGGTTTGATATCTTGTACTTTATGTTTATTGCCTTTGCAACTATCTCTTTGACCTAGGGAGTATCTAGAAGTGTGTTGCTTTTCAACTTGTCTGTGGATATCTGTTAAAAATTGTGCCTCTTTGGGAGATAATCATGAGAGAGTCTTGTTTGCCCTTCTCAGAATTTTCTTAGGTAGCATTCTGAATCTATAGTTTTAAGTTTCTTGACAAAATTGGGATATTTTTAGCCATTGTTTCTTTCAGTAATCTTTATGCTGTGTCCTCTTTTGCTTCTTTTTCTGGGACTCCAAAGATGCAAATATTTGATCTTTATTATGGTCCCACAGGTCCCTGAGCCTTTGCTCAATATTATTATCTTTCACTCTATTTTTTCTTTCTTCAAATTGTTGTATCTAGTAGGCGGAATCCTTCAGTGATGATATTTTGAGGCCATTTCCCTAGGATTATCAGGAGCACTTTGAACTTGTATGATGGCCATTAAGCTATTGTATTTTGGCCTATGGAAGATGCTCAGTTTCTCTTACAAAGGCAACTGGGAGCTGTGGGAGCATCCTGCATGGAGGTCTACCTTTGGTGCACCCTAGGTTTTTCCAGGTTTTTGGGGCACCCATCTTGTTTCTACCTCGGAGTCAGCTGACCATGAACTGAAATCTGAGCCAAAATAAACCTCTCCTGCTTTAAGTTGTGGATCTTAGATATTTTGTCCCAGTAAGGTGGAAAATGACGAAGAAAAGCAATGAAGAAGGAGCCAGAAGATGCCCTGCTGTGTTTCCTCAGGCAGTCAGCTGCAACCTTCTGAGCATCCTTGTCTCCACTTCAAATTAGGAGAGATGGGGCCAGACCAAGTTGGGATTTGCAAACTTCAACCATTTATACAGCACCAGCTTGTTTTTCCCATGGCAGGACCACCTGCTTTTTTATTTACAGATATTTTTATTCCTAAATGACTCACTTGAAAGAGGAAACTTTGTGTTGCTGTGGGATGTGTGCCCTCGGTGGAAGGGTGCTGACGTTAGATTGGCACGCATAAGGCCAGAGTCATGGGTCTTCTGAGGTCTTAATTCGAGCCTGAAGGAGACGATCACCAGGGCTTAAATGTGTCCCCTAGACCCTCACCCACATTCTGAGAAAACGTGTCCTCCTGCAGCAGCCCAGCGCTGGTGATTCGAAACACAGATGCCACATGCTCTGCGTTGTTTGATGGCAGTGCACCTCCCCTGGACTGAAGACAGGAAACCTGTTGTTGCTTCATCTGAGAATTTCCAGTCACACCTCTTCCCTCCTTCCAGTGCTGAGACACTTAATTTAAAAAATACTTCCTTTATTCCCAAACATTTTGGAGCAGATACTTAGCATCCTCACATTGCCTCTAAAGCCTCTGCTGCGGGACTTGTTCCTGTGACAAAGACGTTGCTTGCCAACACAGTTACTCTTGAAAGGGAAGCGAATTCAACTTCATCTCCTCGGGAGGACTGCAAGGAGTATTTCATGATGCCTTGTGATAACGCTAGAGCCCCTGGTGATTCAGCGCCATGGGGATTAGCTGCAAGGCCAGTCCTCTCCTCCGCTTCTGGGATGAGTCTGAGGAAAGGCCTGGGTGGCGGCCTACCATTGATGCTGCGTGGCTCCCTGGAGGGCTGGGAGGGCAGTTAGCACATTTCAGCTGGGGCTGAGGGTAGGACTCTTGTTTCTCTTTTCAACTTATCCAGCCCCGAATGCTCAATTCCATTGTGTTGAAATTTCCTCACCTTACGGGGGCAGCACCACTGCTCTTTCTGTTCTCAATAAATAGTGGTTGGATTGGTAAATTCCGCAGTTGTACTGTAACAGTTGAACTCTAAGTTCTGTTGGGCAGAGATATTTGTCTTATTAGATCTCTGTAATGGTTTATATCTAGATTTTCCTCCAAAGTCTCGTGTGCTCATAGGTGGGACTTGGGGAGGTGATCGGGTCATGCGGGCAGGATACTCACTGGTGGATTAGTCCACTGATGAGTTTATAGCTGAATGTGAAGTTGGGAGGTGAACCCTGGTCAGGGGACTGGTCGCTGGGGATGTGGTATCTCCTTCCCTCCTCCCCGACCTCTCTGCTTCTCACTGCCTTGCCATAGACTGTTTGTCTCCTCTGTCGTGCCCTGCCTTGCAGCTGGCAGACAGTGGACCGAAACCTCTACAAACAGTGAGCCAATGTAAGCCTTTTCTTTTTTAAATTGTGGAGGAATAACAATAAGAAAGTAACTAAGACAATTGTGTCCCAGCAACAAGAAAGTAAGTAAGACAATCTCCAAGGTGTAATACAGTACTGGGCACATAGTCTACATGATTGATAAGTATTGATTGAACTGAGTAGCTCCTGGGACATTCCTATGACCTTGTGGAGTCACTTAGTGGCTTCTCGGCTAGCAGCAGGGACGTAGAGGAAGGCAATTCCAAGTGTGAGTGCTGACTCGGCCATTTTCTCTCTGGAATCTTGTGGCAAGTACTTCAACTCTGATGCTTGGTTTCCTCTGGGGAGATAGGAATAAGAACACCTGCTAACTTACTTCATTTCATGGAGTTATCGAGAGGATTAAATGGAAGGCATGTGACACTTGATAGATGATAGGGATAGTTACTGTTGTTGTTGACGTCATGTCTGACTCTGTTCTTTGTGCAGATAATCATGTTCGCACTACTTAGTTGGGTTTTAAGTGGAAAAGCTGAGCTGGGGAGCTGGACCGATCTAAGCTCTGAGTGTAGACCGGTGGTTTCCAGTCTAGAGCCCACAGGGGCTCTAGGTGCTTTGCGAGTTTTAAAAGAACCAAGTAGAAATCCCAATTCGTCCTCTGTGAGGCAGCAGCGTGTGTGTGTGTGTGTGTGTGTGTGTGTGTGTGTGTGTGTGTGTTGGTGGGGGTACTGGCTGTGCACACTGATGAGCAAGGATTGAAAGCCACACGTGGCTTCAAGAAAACAGTGAATGTATTATTACATAATAAATGCTATCTGCTAGACAAAACATTTGGATGCCTGGGGGTGCAAACATTGTTGCTAAATGGCCCTCTTTCTCCACAGCTCCCCAAGGACCAGCGCAGACAGTTGGTAAAGCATAGTGGTCAAGTTCAGAAGCTCTAGACCAGCGATGGTCTTTTAGAGACAGAGTGCCAAACTGCAACCCCAAACCCGCTTATTTATCGCAAAGTGCCAACACTGCAATAAAACCAGAATACTGAGGTTTTAGTCTAGAAAAAACAACTCATACATTAACATCTTTTGTCTTAAAAGAAAAACAAATAATATGCTTGCCATAGGTTCACTGTCACTACTCTAGACCCAGATGTGGAACGGAATTGCCAGGTTCACTGCTTTGGGTAGTTACTTACCCTTCTGTGCCCCTCTGTCCCCCTCCATGAGTCAGTGATAATAGCACTCATTGCTATGTGATGTTGATTATAAGGGCTCTATGAAGCAATTCACACAGAGAGCTTCAAGGCCACCTGGAGGCCTGCAGAAGCCCTAGATGTGTTGCCTACGTGTTTGTGCAACCCTGGTCACTTTTCCTTCTCACGGGTGTTATCTTCAGTTCACTTTCTGGTCTTCCTCTCTACTTCTATCATGTTCTGCTGACCTTTACTGGTTGCGGGGCACAGACGTGGACCTAACACTTGCCTGGGCCTGCCCTGATGGCACAAGGGAAGATGAGCTCACTTGGGAAGCTCCCGATGACTGCGGACTTCTATTTATACACCACAGCACCGGGCTTGCCTAGAGAATGCCAGCATTCCTGTCTGCCACGCCGTCAGCTCGGCAGCCACCAGGGGTCTGGAGGCATCCTCTGCTGTTACCACGAGTGCTGTAGAATGTTAGAGCTGCTGCCGCAGTCACAAACAGCTCTTAAATCTCACACGCAGCAACTGTTGTGACCAAGTCCAATGTGGGAAGACAGAAGGATCCAACACTGGTTAAGCCTTTCCTAGTTTCAAAAAGCTTTCCATAGAATCTCTCTGCTAGTGATTCCTCTCCCTAGATTATCTCTTGCTCAGTTTCTGCAACTGCTGCCTAATTAGTCTTCCCCTTGTGTTCTTACGTTTCTCTGATGCATTCTGTACAGCAGGGGCGGATAGTAAATACTTTGGGCTTTGTAGGCATGTGGTCTCATATTCAATGACTTAATTCCATTGCTACGGCACAAAAATAGTGATAGATAATACATAAAAAATAGGGAGTGAGGGCTGGGGATTTAGCTCAGTCATTAGAGTGTTTGCCTTCCAAGCACAAAGCCCTGAGTTCGATCCCCAGCACCAAAAAAAAAAAAAAAAAAAAAAAAAAAAAAGGAGTGATTGTCTCAATAAAGGCTTATTTATCGGCTGTTGAAATATACGTTTTATAAATTTTTCATGTCATAAAATACTATTTTTCATTTGATTTTATAAATCAATTTAAAAATGTTAACACCATGCTTAGCTTACAAAAATAGGAGGCAGGCTGGATTTGGTGTGGGGGCAATAGTTTGCTCATTCTTACTTTAGAATAGTATTTTAGAAACATAGTTGACCTTCCATAGCCACAGATTCAATTAACTGGATCAGAAAGATTTGAAGAAAAAATGATGTCTGTACTGAAACACATTCAGATGTTTTTCTTGTTATTATCTCCTAAACAATGTGGTAGAACAACCACATACACGCCATTAACATTGTACTAGGCATAGTAAGTATTCTAGAGATGACTTAGTGCATAGAAGAGGGATTGTGTAGCATATGCAGACACCACACATTTTATGTAAGGGACTCGTACCCCAGATAGTGGGATTGATGCTGAGGCCCTGTGACCAGCCCCCTGGGGACAGCGAGGGACGCTGGTTGAGCAAAATTACCATTGTGGCCACTGCCCCCTGGGAGTCATCCGCTGAGTGTGTGTGTGCCGCACCAGGGACTGAGCTGGCCCGTCTGTGCTGGTTCTGTTACCTCCTCGGGGAGGTGATGGTTCTGCTGTGCTGACTCCCAGGTTTTTGCCACAGGCCCTGGGGCCTTAGGATGTCTGCACACCCGCTTCGTCCACGACCCTCCCTCTGCCTGCCGTGCCCTGACCACACTAGGGCACTGGGACTGGCTGGCTCCCTACTGATCTGTTGAATGTCTGTCTTCACCCTGTGACTGGGATCCTGTGCCGCATGACGGGGGAGTGCGGCGCCTGGACCCACCTCGATAAATAGTACTTAGCCCCGAACCTGGCCCAGAGCAGGTGCTCAGCAAACACTGGAGGAGGAACAGGCAGGTGTGTGGCATCTCTTCATCCTCACACAGCACAGGGATGTAGGTGCCTTTGTGCTTCTGCCACCCAGACTGAGAAACCCGGGCTCAAACGTGTCAAGCGGCCTTTCCAAAGGGTTCAGCAGATTCAAGGTCTCTAGGCCTAATTCCAGTGTCTTTATTCATGTACATGAGTGTTCCCTCATGGTCAGGTGTGCGTGTGTGTGTATATTTGTGTGAATTTATTTTATAAAGATGCTCGCATTCAGAAGGCGCGTAATGGGGCACAGCAAAGAATCCCCGTCCCACTGTTGCTGCCAGCCACCTGGGTCTCTTTCGGACAGCAGCCAATGGTGCCAATTTCTTACATAGCCCTTTGGAGCTCATCGATGCATATACCAGGAAGCACATATATTCCTCCTCCTCCTCTTCCTGTTTGACACAAGTGGCAGCTTAACATAATGTTCTTCTTACCTTTTTAAATTTAGTGACATTGCAGAGACCCATATCCTACATGTCCCTTCCACATTCCTACAACTAGAGCTGCATTTTCATTTTTTTATGGCTGCGAGTATCCCATCGTATGCATGTTTAACCATTTATCACAATATTTCACAATCTCCGGTGATAGAGATTTGAGTTGCTTCCAAATTTTGTGCCGTTACAAACCCTAACTTTGCACATGTGTCAATTCACACATGAGCAAATATGTCTGAAAAATACACTTCCAGAAATGGAATTGCTGGGATGGAGGTATGCTGCAGCATTTTAAAAAAAGTCTCCCTTTAGAAAGCATGTCTTCGGACCTGTAGTTGATACCCTGAGATTTCTAAGATCCATAAGAGTGCGAGACTTGGGCCCTTGTAATGCCAGGTCAGCATCCAGACAGAGCTCGTGGAAGAGTCCCTTTCTAGGGGGTCTGAGAATCAGCCAAATGCATAGTAATTTCTCCTGCAGTCCCTTCCATCCTGCCTCTTCAGTTTCTTCATGCCTGTGGATTGTCTTTACAAGGTGGGTGACATCATATTGTAGGTTCAGCCTGGGCTCCAAGATCAAATACACCTCATTGTATGAGCTGTGTGGTCAGGAAGAAGTTACTTCACTTTTCTAAGCCTGAGTATCTTCACCTGTGAAATGAGGCTCATCGTTTCACCCAACTCACAGGGCAGTTGTGTGGAGGAAATAAATAATCTGTGGATCACAGAAATCATGTAATACGTGTTTGCTCTTATTGTAATTAATTAAATTTGAGCCCACAGAAACCCAAATGGCAAATATTGACTGTACAGAGAGTAAAAGTAAGGACCTGGGAATATAACATGAATCTAGGAGGGAGAAGGAGGTTCTGCAGGGTAGTTAGGGTCCCAGGAGACCGGGGGTCAGTTTATTGCCACACGGTTCCAAAGTTGGGGGTAAGAAAGTGACAAAGTACTTCCCGAGACAACTTCCTGTCTCTTGGCTAGGGCAGCTGAGTCATTTTCAAGGAGGGCTCCTGCAGCAGTGTAGAAGGCCTTTCTGTACACTTAGGACCACAGGCAGCCGGTGAAAATACCCTCTGAAGTGAAGGTTGTCGAGGTGTCTTCTGGGAGATGGCAATGGCCTTGATCTGGGCCAATGCACCTGGCCGCCCCCCAGGAACCCATGTTTACCCTCCTCCCCACCTGCCCTCCCCCTCCTGCTCCCCCTTCTCTGCCTTCCCCCCACTCCACCCCCCCTCGTAACCACTAGTGTGTGTAATGCTTAGATAATACCCTGAGAAGCTGACATTGTTTTCTCTTCCTCAGAACATTAGGGTGAGATACTACTATTTTACAGATGAAAAACTGAGACTCAAAGAATTTAACTGCTCAGGGTCACACAACGAGTAAGTAGCAGAACTGATCTCCGAGCCCAGTCAGTGTGAGTCCAAATCTCTTTCCCCAGGACACTGTACTCCCTTCACCTGCACCGCCACCATCGCTGGCATCACTCTCATCACCATTAAAATGATCGTCCTTGTCATCAACATCACTGAAACCAAATCCTCTGAAACTGTGAGCCAAAGCAAACCTCTCCTTCTTCAAGTCTTGGGTGTCAGGCATTTTGCCCCCACGAGGAGCGGCTCCCCAGGACAGAGGCTTTTGCCCAGGACCCTCGGTGAGGCTCTGAAGGTGCAGCCCCACGAAGTCCCTGCCATGGTGGCGGGTTTCGTGTTGGAGAAGGTCCCCACAGGTCGTTGTGGTGTAGTATCCTTCCTGGAGCCCGTAGCTTCCCCGCCCAGGGCTTCTTGTCTCTTTTCCATCCCTTCCTCTGACGCCGCTCCCCTCTCCTTCACTCACTCGGGTGTTACGCCGGCTTCCCCTTCTCTTCTTGGAGAGCTGTTTCTTACAGGTGCAACCCAACCTGAGGACTGGATTTCAATAATGCTTTTGTCTCCCTTGTTCAAAGTTCAGGTCTTCTGGAACTTACTAGGTACCTGACTGGAGAAGCTGGCCAAATTTTGGTCTTGAGTGTTGTGACTGTAATTTTCCCAGTATCATACAGCTGCGTGTGTGTGTGTGTGTGTGTGTGTGTGTGTGTGTGTGTGTGTGTTGGGTGTTTGGGGTCCAGGGCAGTCCTACGTCTGGCTAGACTTAGGTCTGTCCATGAACATCGGATCCCCTTTTGGGGGTGACCCCCAACTCTAGAATTCATGGGCTTCTGTCTGTTGCTCAGGTAAGCTGTGTACCTCACCTGCAAAAGCCAGCAGCGGGGCTGGGGATTTAGCTCAGTGGTTAGAGTGCTTGCCCAGCAAGGATGAGGCCCTGAGTTCGATCCCCAGCACCTAAAAAAAAAAAAAAAAAAAAAAAAAAAAGGCCAGCAGCTCTTCTGACAGAGTCGTATGTAGGGGGCCCTGAGACCCTAACTCTGGGTTTTACAGACTCCCAAGCATGTTATCCCCAGAGAACGCACTGTGAAGACACATGTGCAGAAGGTAGACATTAAAAGCAAGATGTATGTGGGAGAGGGAGGAGCACATGTCATTGCCTGGCCTCATGCTATTATGCACACACGTGTCACCTCAGGTGACCCTGTGTGTGGAATGTCTTGGGTGGGCGTTATGGTTTACATCTAGATGTCCCCCAGAGCCTCATGCACCCATAGGTGGGGCTTTTGCGGGTGTGGCTGGATCATCGGGGTGTGGTACTGGCCCGTGGATTAGAGGCGGGTCACTGGGGTGCGGCCTGAAAGTGTCTCTCTACCTCCTTCCTCCCTTGATCTCTCTCTGTTTCCTGCTGCCTGCCCTGAGCTGTTTCTCCTCTGCCATATCCTCTGCCGGGCTGCCCTGCCTTGGAACCAGCCGACTATGGACCAAAACCTCTGCAGACTGTGAGCCAAAGCAAACCTCTCCTTTAACTTGGGGGTGTTGGGTATTGTGTCTCAGCCACAAGAAGGTAACTAAGACAGTGGGTAAGGGCTTTTGAGATGGGCAGGCCTGGAGTCTGGTTCTACCTGCCTCTCCTCCACCCTCTCCACCATTTCCTGTGTGCAAATCTGTGCAAGGGCAGTTAAGTGTGTGTCAGGAGATAGTTGGCCTGGATTCCAGTCCTGTCTGGGAAGTTGATTATCAGTGGACTCTTAGGCAAATTGTTTGGTATCTCTGAGCCTCAGTTTCCTCACCTGTAAAATGGGGATGACAGTTACATTGACCTCGATGGTGTTGTGAGGGTCAAATGAAATGAATGCGTGGGAAGTACTTATTGCAGCCTGCAGGGTAAAATTGAGTGATCACAGCTGCTCATTTCTTGGCACATCTTATTAGACCATGATTGTTCTTAGTCCCTTTCTCTTTCTCTGTGGCTGTGTCTGAGGAGAGGCTGAGACACTTCTGACCTACTTAACTTCACTGCATTTCTGAAGTGGTCTTGCCCTGAGATGTCTCAAGCAGCTCGTGTGGACGGGGGGCTGGCTCCTTGGAGCTGCTGGCTGAGCCACACCTCTGCTGCTTTCCCTGCTCTTGACTCCAGAATTTCCAGTCTTTTAACTTGGCCCGGTGACCTCCAATTCTGCTGTGTGAGTGGATTTCTAGGCCTTTCCCAGCTGGGCTCTTGCTGGGAACATTCTCAGGCCAGGCCAGCTCTCTCTTCTCTAACAGCAGGCAGATGCCAACGTACAAGGCCGAACAAAAAATACAGTGTGTGTTTAAAGTTTAAAAATGTATCACAGTAAAAGACGCATTGGCATTAGTGCCCCTCAGAATGCTGCACCGTGCTTTGGGGACATTTCTCCCATTGTTCTTGCCACTGTCCGAAGTGGTTCTGGAAGCCGCGTCTCACGAATGTCCTCATGTGGTGTGATCGGAAACATGATGAGTACTGCTACCAGTACCACCCAGTAGAAAGGCAGCCGCGTAGAACATATGCTGGGTCCTCATCCACCTTGTTCACCCAATCTGGGACCATGCGACTTCTGCCTCTTCCCAAAAGTCAAAGTGACCTTGAAAGGGAAAAGTTTGAATTGGTTCAGGACAACGAGGCAGTCACAATAACACAACCAAAGACACTCATGAAAGAAGACTCCCAGAGCTGCTTCGGAAAGTGGCAAGAATGATGGGACAGGTGTGTTTGAAGTGAAGGGGAGTGTTTTGAGGAGGAAGAATGACACTGTATCTTTTACTGTAATAAATTTAAAAACTTTCAAGCATTCAGCATGTTTTCGATCACTCCTCATACCTGCAGGTCGAAGAGAAAGAGGCATTGCAGTTGGGCTTGTGGATTCTGTTCTGTGTCAGGACTTGCCGAGGACGTCAGCTGTCACACTGGGGTCTCAGTGTAACGCGGGGCCCTGGTGTTCCCACATCCCCGGCGAGGAGGCAGGGGGGGACTGGTGCTGAGTGTGTGTGCACCAGGCCCCGGGGCCGACTGCTGTCAGAGAAGGAGTTTGGCACGTAGCTCCTGGGGTGCGTGGTGGATTCTCCTCTTGTTCACTAGGCTCTCCTAGGAAGAAAAGCAATATGGGTGAGGCCGACAGCCTCCCTACTCCCCACCTTGGGGGTGGCGAACACGGGGGAGAGCGTGTCCTGGGTCTGATCAGCAGCAGTGGCAGCTGGCGGTAGGCTTACCTAGCTGGGGAGACTTGGGGGCTCTTGCTACCTCACCTGTCTCATCCTGCTAGAAGCTGCCACGTGGGAAATACCCCACGTCTAGAGTGCAGGGCCCCGAGCTTGGCCAGGCCCTTCTCCTTGTCACCCGTGTGACAGTGGGGGAGGTCATGACCTCTCTGAACTCTGCTCCTATGTGAAGTGGTGATAACAGTATCCGCTCTACAGGTTTGTGTGAAGATTGAAGTGACACCACATGCGAATGTGTAAACAGATAACATCCAATAAATGGCACTAGGTATTAAAGTTACATGACACGATGCTATTAACTTACTTGGAATACTAAAAATACACCAAGTCATTCTCTCTCCTGGAGCGCGGATGAAACTCGGGGATGAGAGACGTTCTGGCACTGTGTCCCGATACCCTTTGCTCTGGTGCGTCCCCCAGTCCATTTCCACATGTTCCATCTGGCCCTCCTGAACATGTGAGAACCGTTACTTTCTTGCATTAGCTATAATAAAAAAGTTACAGAGAGTTCTCGGTCTGTCTGTTTTACAATCCCCAACTTCAGGGAACAGGGTCTTCCCCAGCACCCCATCTGTAGCGACAACAGCAGCCTGTGTTCCTGTTGCTGCTGAACAGATCCAGCCAGTGCTAGCTGCGCAGATCCCAGGCCTGCAAAGTCTCTGCTTTAGGGCTCAGTGCATGGTACTGGAGCTCTTTTTCTTTCCCATTTTTATAAAAGATCATTGTAATATTTGTTATAGTTTGTATCTAGATGTCCCACAAAACCTCATGTCCTCACAGGTGGGAGTTTCCCTGGATTGGGGTATGTGAATGTGGATTAAAGGTGTGATACTGGGTTAAGGATGTGGATAGTGGAAGCCTCACCCTGGGTGTGGGTGGCACTGATCAAAGGTGTGTAGCCTGGGTGGACTGTAAAGGGAGACAGGGAAGACAGGCTTGCTGTTCCTGCTGCTGCTTGCTGCTTCCCTGTCTCCTGCCTACCCTGCCGTGGACTGTTTCTCCTTGCAGCACCCCTCTGCCGAGTCACCCTGCCTTGGAGCCAGCCAACTATAGACCAAAACCTCTACAAACTGTGAGCCAAATAAACCTTTCCTCCCTTAATTTTAGGTGTCCAGTATTTTATCTCAGTATCGAGAAAGATAACTAAAACAGTACTGAAATAGTAGATGTACAGAGAATTGCAAAGAATAATACAGAGAAGATCAGGGTATCTTTCACCAGTTTTCCCCAACGATTTTTGGGGGGGGGTGCTAGGGATCAAACTCAGGGCCTTGTGCTTGCTAGGCAAGCGCTCTACTACCTGAGCTAAATGCCCAACGCCCTTCCCCAACAATTTTATCATACATACCTATGATACAACATCAAAACCGAGAAGCTGGTAAGCCGACATTGTACAGTACTGTGTGTTTATTCTTCTGTGCCGTTTGTCACCTGTGTAGATCTGTGTGACCACTACCATCAAGATCTAGAGCACTTCCATCAGCATGGTGACCTCTGTCTTGCTGCCCTTTATGGCAACATCCATCCCTCAGCCCCCATCATTTCTACCCTTCACAACCACTAATCTGTTTTCTGAACTGGGGTATTTTTGAGCGTGAAAGGAGCGGCCATCGGCCATCAGTTATGCCGGGACAACAAGCCTGAACTGGGATGTTTGGCTTCCTAATGTTGAATGCTTTATTCTGGAGGGTGGTGATGATGTACCTGTGGCGGCGGCTGGAGTAGGGAGTGATGCCCTCCCTGTCACTCTGTAGCTGTCCTAAGGAGACATGCCCTTCAAGAGCCGCCCTAGAAATTCCCCTCGTGACCCGTGGGAGCTTCCTTTGTCCTGCTGTGCAGCTTGTGCCCTTCGCACCTTGTCACTCTGCACTGACTCCCACTTGCACTAGGGTGGAGCAGCTTCTGCCCCCGAGCTACCGACTGCAAATGCAAGACGAGTCCTAGTTTTGCGTCTACACCGACCCACTGCATGCCCGCAGCACCAGGTAAATGCCATCACCCAAGTCACTGCTGACGCTTTGCTGGCGCCTCTTGACATGGAAAGGCTGCGGGTTGCCAGAGCTCTCCTCTCTCTCTGCACACTCGCTGCGTCAGCGCATCCCACCTCCTGTCTTCAGTGTCTCCTAGGGCAGCGATGTCCACGTTGATTCGTCTTTCTGGTTCCCGCCCACTGACCTGGCCTGTGCTGGGACTTAGCGTTTTCAAACTTCACAGCTGCATCCCCTGCACCCTTCGTGCACTTTGCCATCAAATTGTTTTTCCGTGCTCTTCTCCCTTAGCTGGTCTCCTGTGCTGCCTTGCCCCAAGGTAAGCACGGGTCCAGTCTGCACTTTGCATAGTAAGAAGGTTAGTGTACCGACCATTTGTGTTGAATAATCCTGTCGAATTGTTTTAGTTTCTTAGCATGACCAGTTTTAGTTTCATTCGCTTTTTGCATTTTAATTGATGCTGTATACAAGCGGGCGCTGTAGAGAAGATGTTCCCTGTCATCCTGAAGGTGACCGCCTTCTGCTTGTCCTCTGCTTACATTTCCTTAGCTTCTCCTTGTGCCTTACTCTTTTTTAGCTGACTGGCCTGCTGCTGTAATATCCCAAGAGGAGAGCCCCGAATCAGCGGTGTCGGCCCTGTGTGGCCAGCATCCTCGGAGCTCTGGACGCCCAGCTTGGAAGCACGTTCTTTGTGAAATCCTCTCTAGTTTGCCAATCAGAAACTCTTTTCTGTTCTTCTCACGTTCTTAAGCCCTTCACTTTAACCCCGATATCACTCTTCCTTGTGTTACAGGGTCCACGTGTGTCACTTGTTGGAGTAACCATTCCTTGAGGGTGAAGATCGTGCTTTTTTCTTCCTGGATCTTCCTCAACACAGTACTGCCTTGCACATGCCAGATACTTAGAAAAAGCTTGTAAAAGAAAACCTGTGCAGTCTTGGGCAAGTCACTGTCCCTCTCTGGTCATCTGTGATTCCATATCTGTAAAATGAGGGGCTGCACAGGGCTGGAGAAAATGATCTTTAAGATTCTTTTCAAGAATACTTCAAAGAAAGTAGGTAACTCCCTTGCTAGCTCTGCTACTTCAGGAAACGTCATCTGGAGCCAGCACATGCCCCCTCTAGCTACCTTGAGAGAGACTTGTAAAGCAGCCTTCTGCAATGTAGATGGTCCTCCAGACTTTAATGCCACAGGCGGCATGCACGGACGCTATGTGGCAAGATCAGAATCAAATACTTCCACTGCGAACCAGCAAAGCAACTGAAGACCAGAAGGGAGAAGCAGAAACCAAAACCCCACACAAATACACTGTGCTGTGTGAACACACATGCCTGGTTCATTGAAAAGGAAAGATTATTTATACAGGGAGAGGTGATGCATGGAGGGGAGAGAGAG
>PVJO010005683.1:0-96014 GCA_004026905.1 Hystrix cristata | reverse complement strand
GAGGAGAGGAGTGCTAGAAAGAAAGAAGGGGAAAAGCAGAAAGGCAACAGGGGAAAGAGAGGGGAAAGGGAAAATATGGAAAATGATGAATGAACCTGATATAAATGGGGGGGAGGGAGGAGAGGGGAGGGGCGGGGGAGAGGGGGAGAACCAAGATGCACCATGTATAGGTACAGAATAAATGTAATGAATGTGATCATGTATGTAGAATGTACCAATACATGCTCTTGGTTTAAAATAAATTAAAAAAAAATCCATTTGAAAACAGTGAACAAATTGAATTCGACTAGTGTGGTTAAGTGTAATAATTCTTACCTGAAAGGACTGTTTTTTTTTTCAATGACAGAAATTTAGAAAATAACATGAAATTATGAATATATCCATTGCTGTCAATGGTTACCGGGAAATTACCAACTACCATTTTAAAATTTCTTCATATTACACATGATATTATTCATGAAGGTATGTTAATAAATAATGATAATGGGTTGTTAAAGAACAAAATTGGGGTTGGGGATTTAGCTCAAGTGGTAGAGCACTTATCTAGCAAGTGCAAGACCCTGAGTTCAATCCACAGAAACCCCTCAAAAAGAACAAAATTAATAGCATACTATTTTCATTATTAGATTTAGTTTATTTTCTATGAAAGTCCTAGATCGGATGAACAATATTGGAAGGTAGTGAAGTACCCTAGGGAGAATTTAGAGAATGAATGTGGACACCGATGAATTGAGGGCCTCTTGCATGGTAATAAGTAAGAAAAGAATCCAATTTCCTTGATCCTCAGATTTCTAAAGAAAAGTATGTTAGTATTACAAAAACATGTAATAGGAGCATAGCATATTTTTATCCATCTGAAATATATATGAGGAGTTAATTTGTGCCTGCAATCTGTGGGCTTCCCTTTTGCTGGTGACGAAGAAATTCACCATATCACCAAATATCACCAAATTTATATCAACACTTTTGATTACAAAAAATGTAGTTAAAATAATTGTAAAATTAGTTACACCATTTTTTTAAGTTGGGGAAAATGGAGCCTGTTCTGTCTTTCCCAAAAACTAATGTGCATGTCTGTGTGAAATTTGATATGGATAGTGGTAATATCTAGACAAAAAGTATCTATCCGAAGGGACTACTTCAAACAAGATCAGCTATAAAATTTAACAAACACTTCAGACATTTACAACTCTGCAAAAATATAACAGAATCTACTCCTACTACTTACATTAAACTGCAGATTTTATATCATAAGATGCTATGCCCAATGAGTTAGAAATGTCCATATCAATCTTGTGATGAAATGAAGACAATCAACAAAAAATTCCCATTTATTGTAAAGAATAAATAAAGAAAAACACTTTATGACTTATTGACAAGAACTTACATATTACCATAAAGTAACAGCATGAAGACTAGAGGCCTGAAATTTGAGTTTTATGATTATGAAGCAAAACCTAAATTTTTGTAAAAGTTATGTTTAAAGATATCATAATTAGACTTTATACTAATTCAATGATAATGTAACAAAAATTTAACCTAAAAATCCTTTGATACAAGGCTTAAAATTTTCTCTGTTATATAAGGCTTTTTTGGTAGTAGCATACTTACTATGAATATAATTCATTGATTTTGTATGTGCTGTAATATGTAGCAATTTTTCTTCCATTTTAATATGACACTCTATCAGAAAAGAAATAGAATAAGTTTAGTCTAGCTGACTTTGATCCATTGAGTAAAAAGGAAATGTGTTCAAAGTAAGATAAAAAATTGAGATAGAAAAAATGATGAGAGATAAAATACCACTCGATATTTTTGCTTTTAAAAATAATGGAATATGCAGTGTTTGTAGAATGTGTGTACGATGTTGATTTAAATCACCATTATACTCCCTTTAAGTTAGTTATTGTTAATGGCTAGGCATAAAGGCCTAAATCAGTGACTCCTGACTCATATTAACATGAGAGGTGAATATATGTCAATAGTGTGCCCCGATTACCTGACTCCCCTTGCTGCTGGTCCATAATATTTCATTAAGAAGACTATTTCCACTGTATGTTAAATCTGTAAGGAAACTTTAAGAACTTGTCAAACACTGTTACTTTAGATAACTGTGGTTAAGATCTGCAGAGGTTCATTCTCTCTCTCTCTCTTTCTCTTTTTCTCTCTCTGTCTCTCTCTCTCTCTCTCTGTGTCTATCTCTCCCTCTCTCTCCCTCTCCTCTCCATTTACCCATATAAGAATATAATTTGTCACGGGAAAATACAATTTTTATAGATACAATGATTTTTTTTCTCCTATTCCTAAAGCATTTCCACAAATACTACATCGATTCCTGTGTATGTCTCATTACGCACTGAAAGAGAGAATTTTGAAAAGCCACTTATTTTTGGTACATATTACATATTTTATGAAGAATAAGATTTATCTAGAAAGCATTTCTTGAAAAAAAACCACAAATATTTTTGACAAACAGGAGAAAATGTAGCTACTCAGATGCAGGCCAGGAGACAGAAGTTTGGATTTGATGTCTGGTATTTTTCAGAATAGACTGGTGGTGCCAGAGAATTCAGCAGTGGAGATAGTATGTCTATAGAATAGGAGTTACATCTACTTGCATGCTTTTGGGAGGTATGCATACAATATTTCAAAAGAGAATTCTACAGCAAACATATCTGAGTCTATTTTCCAGGGCTGTAACTGAATACCATGACCTAAATGTTTATAAATAATAAAGGTTTATTCAGTTCATGGCTTTAGGCTGGTAAGCTCAAGATCATGCCTCTATATCTGAGGCAGCGCTTCTTATTGACGGGGAACTATGGAGTCCCAAGGCAGCATAAGGAATCACATAGTGAGACAGACTATCCTATCTCAGGTCTCTCCTCTTCTTATAATGCCATGGTCCTTCCGGATTGCTCCAGCCTTCTTTATCTCTGAAAGATCCCATGTGCAAGTACAATGACTGAATTGAGTTTCTACCCTCCTAATACTTCCCAATGGAGAATAAATTTCAACATGAGTTTTGGTGGAGAAAATCAAACCATAGCAAGATACTTTCATCAAAAAACAAGAAAGATCACAAATAAATAAGCTATTGTTGCACTTCAAGGAACTAGAAAAAAACAAAAACAAACTAAGTTGAAAATTAGCAGAAAGAAGCAAACAATAGATATTGGAGCAGAAATAAATGAAATAGAAACCAGAAAAACTATACAAACAGTCAATGAAACAAAGAATTACTTCTTTGTAAAGAAACAAAATCAATAAGCCTTTAGCTAGAATAAATAAATGAGAAGATTCAAATAAATAAGAACAAATAAAAAGACATAACCGAAACCACAGAAATACAAAGTATTGTAAGAGCCTTTTATCAACAATAATGTCAATGCATCATATGACTGTGAAAAAATAGAGAAATTCCTGAACACACATTTTACCAGATTGAAAAATGAAAAAAAATTGTAAATTCCAAACAGACCAACAAAAAGCAAATACATTAAATCTGTAATAAAATTTATCCCACCAAAAAAAAAAAAAAAAAGCCCAGGAGTGTAGAGCTTCAGTGGTGAATCATACTATCAAATGTTATAGAAGAATTAATAAAATTCTTCTCAAAATATTTCAAAAATTATACAAAAGTTGATCTACAGTCATTTAACTAAATTGGAAACACCCTAGACCAAAGATGAGAAAGAAAAAGAGAGAGACAGGGAGAGGCAGGGAGCGAAAGACAGAGACACAGAAAACTATAGGTTAATACCTTTGGTGACCAAAGATAAAAAATCTTTATCAAAATACTAGCAAACCTAATTCAATAGAACATTTAAACAAAACACTCACCATGACCAAGTAGATGCATCCCAATTATGCACAGACAATTTGAATTATGCAAGTCAATAAATGTGCTACACTACATTAACAGAATGAAGCACAAAACCCACATGATCTCTTGAACAGAGGCAAAAAAAAGGACTGTGCAAAATTCACTATCTCTTCCTTTTAAAACTCTCAAGAAATTAGGCATAAAAGGAATTTACATAAAGTCTCTCCTTAAAATTGCCCATTTAATATGCCAAAAGAAGACAAAATAAATAGATGAAAAAACCTTTGGTGATCCCCAAAGGGTATCAGTCTGGAGGAAATGCATGCGAGAGTGGAGGGAGATAAAACGATGGAGAGAGATTTAATAGTAATTTAATCCAAAAGAGACAGCAGTGGTCCACCAAATGAGCATGTAACTTAAACATCATCATTATTTGTCCCTCTTTTACTCTATACTTTTATCTTCTTTTGTTTTCTGGGTGCTGGGGATCAAACTCAAGGCCTTATGCTTGCTAGGCCTGCGCTCTACCACTAAATCCCAAACCCTACTTTTATCTTCCCAAAGCCATTTTTGTAACTAATTACTATCTAAACCTTTACAAATGTAAAATCAAATATTGGATTTCTACCACCAACTTTTTCTTTCTTTGTTTTGACTATTTCAGTAAACAGTGATTCCTGTTTACCAGTCATGCAAACCAAAACACATGGCATGTTCCTGTTTCCTCCTCACATATCACATCCATCACACACACACACACACACACACACACACACACACACACACACACACATTTTTAGAATCTATCCAGTAGGGAACCATTTCTCACCTGTACCCTAAACATCTGTACACCCCTATATCATTCTTCCCAGCAGTAACACTATAGTTTCTTGCCTGTTTCTCTGGTTTCTACTCTTGACATTATTTTCAGAGGAATTCTTTTAAAATATAACCCAGACCCTATTCATTATTACTCAAATCTGCCAGTGGATTTTATTTTAAAGATGTAAAACTCAAAATCTTAAAGCACTTCCATGAGTCCACATATGGAGCGTTTTCTGATGTTATCTTCTACTTTCTGTATCTTCCATTCTTCTCTTCCACTCAACCTTACTGTTTTCTTTACCATTTGCTAATTATTTTCAAGCAAGCTTCGCAAAGTTTTGCAATTGTTAGTGTGGAAGGTGTGACTTAGAAGCAAATGTGACAGCAGCATCCATCCATTTTGTCCCTTGTAGGAAGAGTGTCTAACTGCGGTATCTACAGGTTCTACCAGAAACACGACCAACTCAGTGTGTGCCTAAATAGTAATATTCCCCCTGCCAAGACTGCCATTCATTGATCTTTGGCTATTTTGCTCTTTCTATTAAATTTTTAGAGCAAATACCCTTGTTCTATTCTATGACCATCTCTCCAGGATACCCTGGCTTATAATAGCTTCTCTTTTTCTAGGAATATTAAATATATTGGCTATATTGACTACTATTAATACGGCATCAAAAAGAGTACTATTTATTTAATATATGAATTTCTTTTTCTGCCATGAAATCATGAGTTGTCTGGAAGACAATACACTCGACATACTTCCAAATATACTAAATATACAGAATGGTATTGATAAACATAGCACTTGTTTTAAAATGAATGTTGAATCAAGTATGAAATGGGTCCCTAGTCAATAAACTGTCTCAAAAAAAAATGTGAGATATGGTTACAACTGAAAAATCAGGGGGTCAACTACAAGCAGCGTGGTTATTACAAGACGACTAATAGTAACAAGAGCCAAGATGCAAAATTGCTGACAGAACAACACACCTGTATGTCCCTGAATGTAATTTTCACTTGTAATATTAAAGATTTGTGTATAGTAACAACTGAATAGATGAAGAGATGATCATTTGTATTTATTGCAGGTTTTTCAACCTATAGTTTAAAAATCATTGGAAAAGTGTTTCATGTGTAAAGATGCATATGATGCATCGCTAGGAACTTTAAAAATGACTGAAATATTTTGGTATTAAAATGCTATTAGATTGAGTTGGGAATTTAGCTCTGTGGTAGAGTGCTTGTGTATGCCCTAAATTTGATCACCAAGAGCTCGGGAAAAAAAAAAAAGAGATAAAGGGAAAATGCTATTAGATTGATTATGTAACATAAGTGAATCAAACAATGATCAAATCTTCCCTTTCTTATGAATTGTGTGAGACCAGTGTAATGAGTGTGATGTTTAGCAACAATATAAACATGAAATTCCATTACTTGATAAGTTATTTTACTGGGTGAAACAAAGGAGAAACGGTATATGTTAGTGTATTACTTGTTTTGACCTAAAGTCAGTAAGCAGAGTAAGTTTTCCTTTGCAACAAAACTTACAGCTCGTTGGCTCACACAATATTGAAAAAAAAATCCGTTTAAAGATTTCTAAGCAAGATGTTTAAGTCTCACAGTATAGTTATTTTTCAACTTTTGTTTTTATTGGTACATGTTGGTAATATGTGATGATCCATTCCTCGTGGAGAAGAGGATAGTTTTTGGTTTTTTTTTAAAAGGCGTGAAAGACCATCAGTCAGGAGTCCACATAGTAGACTAAGTACCCTCTACTAAGTTTCTGTTGAATGGAAATCTTTATCAAGAGAAATTATATAAATGAATTGGGGTTGGGGATTTGGCTCCAGTGGTAGGGTGCTTGCCTAAGAAGCACAAGGCCCTGAGTTTGATCACTGGCACCCAAAAAGAAAAGAAAATTAAGAGAAATTATATAAATGAATTATGTACGGTGTTTCTATGTAATAGCTACATAAAAGTACTTATATTCTTAGATATAAAATATGATACAAAATTGTTAATAAAATAATATCCCCATAGAGAATTGTTGAAACCTGCAGATTTATCCTTTCCTTCAGGAGACTCTTGCCTTCCACTGCATAGCTACATAAGAATTTGACTTCTGTGAAGGGAAAAATTGATAAAATCTAACACGCAAACAGTAATAACTATCAACTTCTATCTCGAATCTTTTCTTCAAAATGTCATTGAGAGGACTGAGGAGATACACCAATCATTCAGAGATTAGTTATTGAAAGCTTGTTAATCTGTTATTCTGATCTATAATAAGGAATCTCTTGGTCATTCTTTATCATTATTTGCAACATTGTTCAACAAACCAGAATCTTCCTTCTTTGGAGAGCCTGACTGATGTGTATCAAAATATAAATGTTAAATGTCATCTTCAGCAACTCTATCTCTGCCCCACCATCCTTAATACAGATTGATATCCATGTACGAAGACACTTAGTGTTGTCAGGAAGTAATAATTTAATGCTATCCATGTACAGAAAAGCAAATGAAACCTGGTTTATTTTGTTCTTATAATCGGCAAATGGATCTCCATAATGGTAATTAAAGAATGAAATTCTTGCTTCGGTGGCTTCTTCAATTGTCATTTCTTATAAAATTCAATCCAGTGATGTGCAGGAAAAACATCACCAGTTCACTATCAAACATGTAAAATGAGCATTTACAAGCCCTTAAATGTATCCAGACATCTGAGGAAACTTTTTAAATTACATACCTCCTTTGCATAATAACTGAAAATCAGGCTTGAAAATTCACATTACATACAAAGCATGTATACATGAAAGATCTTCCAAGTTAAACATTTTATGTGTTATATGTTAGAATAAATTCATGTTAGTATGAACATTTAAATCCTTAAAATTTCTAGCAGAAAATGTATAACTTTTGTATCTAGTTTTGAAATATATTTTTTTTTCCTGAATCTGTTTAGGAATCTGTGTGTCTGTGTGTATAAGGCAAAACCAGGATGATACCCATGTATTTATACATTCATTTTATATAAAAATAATAATGGACTCAACTATATCCTATTATTCCTTAATTTTTTAACAATTTTGTAATTTTCTGTGTGATATAGACTATTCTGAGCTGCACGTGACTTCCACATTTTCATTCATACCAACAACAATTCTGAGAATTAAAGTTCTGATTTTATTTTACAAATGATAAAGCTGATACACCGAATGCAAACACAGCTACTAAGTATAAATCTTCTATATAAAAAATGAAGTCTGAGCGCAGAGCTAGCAGTCAGAGACTACTAATGCTTATACTCTTTTAAAAATGCTGTTTGGTTAATCTGTATTTCTCTAACAGGGAAAATAAGTTATTCATCAGAGACTTCAAATACTGTAAGTCCATGTTCAGTCAACAATCAATCCTATTGTTTACAACAATCACCTCTTCTATTCTTATTGTCCCTGTCTTTTAAATGTTTAATTATCTTTGGGGTTTTGAAAAGGGGCTTCTAAGTGTTTCCTTTTTTATTTTATTGTCTTTTTTCAAACTCTTCTCTACACAAATGTTAATCTTTCTAAAATATAAAATCATATCACTGCCTGCCTTAGAACACCCACACTCCTGAAAGTAAATGTCCATTTCCCTAGACTGTTTTGTGAGACCTCGCTTCACCTTGTTCTTGCCTATATATAAAGACTCGGTTCTCTGGATTCCCTGCAGCCACTGTACACTTCAGCTGCACAGAGAACGAAACAGTTCTTCATTTCAGAGCACCCTCTTTGTTTGCTGTGTCCCTGTACCTCTTTTATGACCTTCACTCCATGATCTTGCTGCCTAGCGCCTACTCATAAGCCATAGCCCTATTTCATTTATAATGCTGTTCTATAATTGCTTAGTAGCTTACCCATCACTCTATCCATATCCTGAGCTCTTCACAACGGAAACCTCCCTTCGTCTCTGAATCCCTAGTGGCAATAGTCACAGGAACTATGTGGTAAGTAAGATGTGTTGAGAGATATTCTCTGAAACACCTAAATATTTCTTTCAGTGAGAAATCATATATATATGATATATATATTCTATCAATTTAAAGAAAACACACATATAGAGGTAAGTAAATCACTTGAAATTAGTAACCTGTAATATGAAAATAATAATTTCCCCTACACACATGATTTTTACTCACTAATCCCATTTTAATTCTTATCATTTCAGTGTAAACCATTTGTATGTAATTGGCATATATCCAGCAGTATTTCTCAAGGCACCTGTGGATGTGGACTACAAGTAATAAAAATCTGCAGATTAATAAATTTGCACTTATACATAAAGTACTATGATTAACTTCAAAATTTAGCCCGCAAAATGCTAGCTTAGTAGGAGTGATGTGTTCTTTAAAAAATTAATAGCAATATTCAACTTATCCCAAACTGCAGAAAAATGAAGGAAGAAACTCAGATGGAACAAACGAAAAACAAATAGGAAGGAAATAGAAGTAAATGTAACACTTCTGCTAACTACAGGATATAAACATTCCAAATTTTTTTTGATTGGATAAAGTAGGGAGATCCAGCTACATTCTTTTTTACAACAGAATTACTTCTAATACGACAAAGATATGTTAAAGGTGAAAATATGGCAGAAAAAAATACCATGGAAGTGCTTTAGACACCCGTTCCCTGCAAATATACTAACTGAAAGATAAGACACGTTCAATTCCCTTTGTGAGAAATTCAGAAACTAATTACAAGGTTCCTAACTCTGGGAAAGCAATATTGGCTTAGTTGGACATGGAAGTAAAGTCAAGACACTATCTTACCATAATACCTACTCCCAACACAGTACCATATAATCAAGAGGAAATCTCTCAACTCCAAGCCTATCCCTGGAATGGCAAAGGGGTGTACCACATATCCAAAACCTCTACTTTTCCATTGGCCTCCTAAAAACATAGCTTATTTCCTGCTATCTCAAAGAACCAAAGAGACCTGGCATACTGTAGGTGCCCAGGGCTAGTGAGAACAAAGACAGAGGTTTGATCTAGCATGGAACTAGTTGCCACAGCCCCTCCTACTTGGTCAGGACATAAAGAATTAAGAGAAAAACTCCAGAACCCTGTCTGTTTCTGCAGAGGGGTAATACGATAGAGTATCCAAAGGTATGCTTGTCTGGAGTTGGTGGAGGAATTTTCATTCATCTCATGTGGAGCTGCGAGGAGACCTGACATACTTTATTACTAACATTAAAGTATGACATACTTCATACTATCATTAAAAAATGCACTTCAGCTGGACAAAAGGTTTGAGACTCCCCAGAACCACCCAATCAGACCAAACGATGACAGTCTTTTCCTGTATGAGGCCAATGTATGGAGACTGGAAGAAGTGGCTATTTTTATTAGTGCAAACATATTATCACAATGAGTCAAAGATAATGAAGAGACAATGAATATATCACCCCAAATGGAGAACATACATCGCCCAAAGTTGACACTATCAAAACAGACATTGATTTAATAGACAGATAATTCAAATAACAGTCTTAAAGATGCTCAACTAAACAAGAAATGAACAAGGTGAAAATTATAGCAAAAGGATTAAACATTTTTAAAGGATTGTAAAATAGCTATTGGGGCTGAGAAATTCACCAGCCTAACTGAATCCTTGACCAGAGGGGTTCGGCAGTACACTATAGCATGCAGAAAAAGAAGTGGCGAACATGAAGACAGGCTACTGCAAATGGTCTAGTCAAAGGAAAGAACGTGGGTGTGAAGAATGAAAATCCAGAAATACATAGTAGGGAAAAAGAGGAAAATTAACAAATATATGAATATTAAACAAGACATAGGAGCAAGTTGGTCAAAAATAAATAAAAACAAATATTAGGAAATGATTTAAGAAAACAAAAGTATAACATTCCCAAACTTCAGGGATACTGCAAAAGCCATGGCAAAAGGAAGTTTAAATTAATAATTTTCTACATTTAAAAAGAAGAAATCACCAAAAATGGTCCCTAAGTGGAGCGATGCATATGTTAATTAGCTTTATTTAGACATCCCTCAATGCATATATATATGTTTCAAAATAGCATACATTACATGATTAATATGTATAACTTTTCTAAGGCCAATTCAAAATGTATAGATTAATTTAAAAATACAGTACAGCAAATTAATTTTCTAGCTGTATAGTTCAAGGAACTAGAAAAAAGGGCTCAATTTAAACTCAAAGTTAGCAAAAGAAAGGAATTAATAAAGATTAGAAGAAATAATACAGAGACTAGGTAATGACAGAAAACAGCAACAACAGTGAAACTAAAAAGTTTTTATTTTTTTGATGAGAAACAATATTGACTCATCTTCAACTACACTAAGAAAAAAATGAATCAGTAATAAGACATTACAACAGCTACTACAGAAATAAAAACATCACACAAAATGCACAACACAAGGTGAATAATAGTGAAATAGACAACAGAACTATGACTGTAAAGAGTTTGAGTCAATAATCAAAAATGGTCCAACAAAGAAAAGCCTAGGACCAGAAGGTTTCACTGGTAAATTCTAACAAATACATAAAGAAAATTTAATGCTAATCCTTCTTGAGTTCATCCAATAAATTGAAGGAGCAAGACTTCAGAAATTTTCATTTTATAAGGCCAACACTATTTTGAAACTAAGGCAAGATGAAAATATTAAAAGACAATTATAAGCCAACATTCCTGATGAATTTAGATGCAAAAATCTAGTGCTCACTTTGGCAGCACATACACTAGATGCAAAAATCTACAATAAAATATGGGCAACCCCAAATGAACGGCACAGTAAATAGATCACAACATACTGTAAGAGTCCATCTGTGTGACATTCTGTAAAAGATCAAACTATGGAGAAAGGAAATAGTTATAGGGAAGACTCAAATATATACAGAAACAAGGTAAAAACAAGGTAAAAACCAGTAGCTATTAGGAAATTACTAATTAGAACCATGGTGATATCTGGGAAATCTGCAATTTAAGAATGACAATTCGGAGTTCTAGCTGGATACAGAACACCCAGAAATTTCATATGTACTTATCATATATTTCCGCTAAACAATATGGCCAATCTTACGAGTTAAGTTGTGTGACTTTAACTGGAAAATAATCGTTACAGAGATAATTAGTTAAGAGCTCATGACCCAACTCAGTATGACTTGTGTATGCAAAGACAGGCACACAGGAAAGATAATGTGAAGAGACACAGTGAGAAAATGGCCACGTACATGCCCAAGAGAGAGGCCTTGGAGCTCTTACCCACATAACCATCGGGAGGAACCAACCCCACAATCATCTTTATGTTAGCTTTATTTCCAACCATCAGACTATACATTTTTATTGTTTAAGCCACATAGTATGCAGCACTTTGTTATGGTTACCATACCAAACCAATGAAGAAACATGAAGAAGTAAGTGATTTTTTTATAAAGTAAAATACATATTCACTGGACTGAATTAAAATCTTATTCAGGAGTCTTTACAAGATAACTGAAATACATATTCATTCAATGATCCATTTGGGAATGTTCATAGCAGTCAAATTCATAATAGTTTTAAACTGTAAACAACCAAGTTAGCCATCGGTGAATATATAAACAAATCACAGTTCATACAGTAGAATACTACTGAGCAATACAATGGAATAAAGTACGGATACACGTAAAAATACGGATGAATCTTAATCACACTGTACTAAGTGAGAAATATCAGGCACAGAAGACTGTATGAACCATATGATTTCATTTATATGGTTGTCTGGAAAAGACAGTCATATAAACAATGGGGAAAACTGATTTTTAGTACTTTCTGGATGGAGAAAGATATTACTATTATTTGGCTTGTGATGGTTGCTATGAAAGTGTATCTGACAGTTAACATTACATTAAATAGTATACTTTAAAATGGTTAATTTTCTGAACATAAATTTTAGCTCCCCAAAATTTCCAAAAATAACTCAAGAAAAAAAAGTGAAACTTGCACTTTTTGCACTTTAATCCCATTCTGGATATTTGTTTTCTTCAGAGTGAAAAAAAAAATTTGTCTTTGAAATTGAGGATATGCAGTCTCATTGAACCTGCTACACTATTTATTCTGCAATGACTTTGGAATAAAAGAGATTTCACCATTAAACTCACAACTGAAACCAAAGCAAGGATAAAATGGCAAACGGGTTACAAAACTTAGCTGAAAGAATTCTGTTTTAACCAGGAAAAGCCATACATTCCTCATAATGCACATTAACTAATAAAAGTGAAAGTGACTATATAAAAAAATATAAAAGGCACTGGAGGCACTCTGCTACCTATGTGAACAGTTAACTATTTGGCAAAGTAAAATTTTTCTAAGACTTCGATATTATAGAAATAATGGGGGGAAGGATTGTTAATATCAGATCCAAAATTTATTTTTATTTAATCTTTATTAGTATATCTTTGCAATTCATAATAACTACATTCCTCATGTGGAGTTGGTAGATATACATAACACAGCTTAATTTTTTCTTCCCCTTTCTGCTCCCGTTTCCCTCCTCCCTACATCTCTCGGTCTTCCTCCCTTTTGGAAAAGATCCATCGTCCTATTCCTTATTTTCTACAATTTATTTTTCTCTTTATTTATATTTTGGGTATCTTATATAAAAGAAACCACATGATACTTCATCTTGTGTGTTTGATTTATTTCACCTAACATCACGGTCTTAAATTTCATCCACTTTGCTACAAATGACTCAAGATTATATGTACATCTTTAAGGCAGAGCAGTACTCCATTGTGTATAAATACCATATTTTCTTTATCCATTCATCTGTTGATGGACATGTAGGCCACTTCCAAGATTTAGCTGTTATGAATTGTGTTATTATAAGCATGAGAATGAATGTATTACTGTAATAGGACGCTAACTCTTTCGATACGATACCTAAAGTGACAATAGTTGGTGTGAATGGAATTTCTATGTTTTGTTTTTTGACGAAGTCCATGCTAATTTCCATAATGGTCATATGGGTTGCCAGGAAGTATCACTTCAATCTGAATATAGTAGAGTGACTTATTAAATCTTACAGTGTATAGATAAAGATAGCCAAGTGTGGTAGGGATACAGTACACTTAAAAAGAGGGTTGGAGAGAATTGGGAACAATAACTTTTACTATGACACTATATTATGGTCACAGTAGTGAAAAGATTCTGGACTATGCATGTGCGGAAAACTGAAGGAATTGTACACAGTATTTGTATCCCCTTTTTCTAAGGTAAACATGCCTTTGCCAAATACTTCACAGATGGCCGTATGACAGAGGAATTACACTTATTCATTTAAGTCAGCTACGTGACTCAAAAGTCTACAAACCGCGATCTGTGGGTGGAGACAACACAGTTTTAGGTAAACTTTTGTTGTCAGAACTATCTGAAAATAGATGCATATGGCTGGAGAATTGATTAAAATCCGCATAACAGAGTTATCCAAGCACAGGAAGTATATCTACGTTTTATATAAATTTGTAAGAATCGACTGAGTTGTTAGGACACATAACACTCAAATTTGCTTCCAGAGCTAAGATCCTATGATTTCCTAATAATTCTTTTTGTGCAATGTAAGTAAGAGCAAGTCAGGAAATAAAGAGAAGACTTAATTGTACTAAAGGTAAGTAAGAACTTTTTAAGAATTATGGTTGCACGATGACCTACTGTCTTTTCTCAGTGGTAAGCCTTGTAAGTAGTGGAAATGTCAAAGTGTTATTACCTGTTTCAGATCACTTTTAGGACCTGAATACTATCAAAATGAAAACATTCTCCTTGGCATGCAGGCCTTTTCTATAGAACACTGCTCTACCAATTTATAGTTATTTCTATTCCCCAAGTCAGAGACTCTACTGCAGAGAAATTCATACTGATATGATTATTTCTTGTGGTGCCCATCATTTCATATCTGATTATGAGGTTCCACCAAACAAGAAAACCTTCTCTCTTTTTGTTCTTCAATGTAAATCTTACATATTTTTCATTAAAAAGTTCAACTACAACTTGTTTCACAAAGTCTTCTCCAACTCAATCTGTGTGCTGACTTTTCCTCTGCAGAATGCTATCTGTCTCACAAATCCGTCTTTCCAAACAAAATCAATTTCTTACAATACTTTTTTATGTGTATATCTTCTGTTCTCAATTTGAAGCCAGAAGCCAAATCTTATATTGCTTTTGTAGTCACTGAAACAAGTATAATTCTGTTTGACACAGAATTGCCATTTGGTAAATGCTTGATGTTGTTCTTAACAGAATCCAAGGAGGCAAATCATATTTGTTCTCTGACTTTCAGTGATATCATAAATATCATTGTTGGTTAATCATTTTACATCCACCTAGTTAGTTGTCTTTTACAGGGCAAAATAATGCCCAGCTGAAAATACAATTTTTTTCTGTCTCGCCCAATTTCTGACGGTCAAGAGCCTGGGAGTGGCTTACTTGGTCTGTCCTGGCTCAGAGTCTCAGATGAAGTCCTTACCAATCTATCGGCTGAAGGTGCAGGCACCTGAAAGCTTTACTGGTATAGAAGGATCTGTTCACAAGAGGGCTGCTCAGCTGCGACTATGGGAAGGCTTGAATTTCTTTGTGGCTTTGGGGAGGTGATCTCAGTTCACTGCCCTGTGAACATCTCCACGCACTGCTTGGGTGTTCTCAAGACATGGTGAGTAGACTTAATTGCAGCAAAGAGTCCAAGAAAATGGCAATATAGGTGCCTCACCTTTAACAACCTGTGCTCAAGAATCACACATCACCATTTCTCCCATATTTTACTGGTCAACTACACACAACCCTAATTTACTATGAGAAGGCATCATATTAGAAGTAGGAATAATTGAATACCATCTTGAAGGCTTCTTCTAACATGTTATGTATCTCCTATTAAATGTTTGATATATTCAAAATTATGAAGTAGTTTTCATTATGTGTTTTTCATACAATTGCAAAATACTAACAATAACGAGGAAAATGTGTGAATTATTTTAGCTATTTACCTTTCACTTTTGTGTATTTTTAATCTTCTTAGTTGAACAAGTTAAATTTCCTTACATCCTGAGTTTTGAATGATAACTAGAAGAAACTGAAAAGTAAAAGAATTTGAATAAAAATCTTGATTAACTTCCTTCACATTTTATTCTGTTTTCAATGCATATTGTATTGTTACTGAGTTAGGTGGAAATCTAAGAGCTTAGATTTACTTAGGACAAAATAATTGGTCTTAATAGGTATAAAAGAATGAATTTTATTTTCCTCATAATAAATGTTACAGTTAAGCATTTTTTAGAATTTTCTAACTTATTTTTCTCATATCAGTGAAAACATAATTTTAAGAAAATAGGAACAATTAATGAAAGACCATGATACATTTTTATGTTGTTTAAAATGTGTAATCAAGCTTCAAACGTTTCCCTGAGGACATTTTCTTCACATTGAATGAAAAATGAATTGATTGTTCTTCACATTATTAATGTTTACAAGCTTTATCTCATTTATGTTTCCTTGTCTCTGAATCTATTTTGCTGTACATCTATGTATATCCAAATATTTTTCATTTTGTAGCTAATCATTGTATTTGAAGATTACTTCATACTGCAAATACTACCTCATTTACCTTCTGTAATATACATATATATATTTATATATATTTCCAATATATTGTCTGATTTTGTTTAGTTCCATATAGCATGTCATCTTCTCAGTCAAATGTCATTTCCTGGAGATGAACTTTGGACTCCTCCCAACTAATACTGTGGCAAATATGAGGTTCCCACAAGGTTTATGAAAATGAAATATCTTTCTCTTATTCCAGATTTTCCTAAATTTAAATTACTTTTAAAAATTATTATTAAGATATTTCTACCTGTATCAGTCCTACCTTACTGTACCATTATTTGTGAAATGCAGTTAATATATTATTAAAGCTGGAAACACTTTCTGAATAAACAAAGATATACTGCATTATATCAAACTTTATTATGAAACTGAATTTTATTAACTTTCAAGTGGAAAATCTACGTATGACAATTCAGTATCTCTTTTTTGTTCTTTAGATAATCTTATCCTGGTTTCTGTTTGGCACTAATTCTTCTTCATTTCTTAGAGTGAGAGATGAACGAAGGAAGGAAGGAATGAACAAAGGGAGGAAGGAAGGAAGGGAAGGAGGGAGGAAGGGAAGCAAACAAGCAGAAAAAAGCAGGAGATGAAAGAAAGGAAGGAAGAAAGGGAACAGATTCAGTTACCATTTAAATTCTGTTCTATACTTCATATTAGAAATTAAATACCGAATTTTCCTCTTGGTTCCAAATGGCAACAGATTCACTGCATACCAATGGCTACACAGTTTTTTTGGTTTTTTTTTTTTTGTTGTTATTTGCTAACTCGACAATTACCTTTTCTCAGAATTGTTAGTAGCTTTGCACGTCTTTTACAAAGCTTGTTAGTTGAATAAGTTTGAGACCATACCCATTAGTTTTTTTGTTTTCTATCTAACTTAACATATCATGTAATACTTATGACTAATATATTCTGGTTGTAGTTTCTTTAAATTTGTGTTTGTTTACAGTTTCAAAAGTTTAGTAAATATAAAAAAATTTCCTTACCAGATAATTACCCCTTAGTAATTCCAGTGAAGTATGGAAATGAAGAGGCATCTTTAGTCTGTGATAGGCCTGGGAATTGCTTATGTTCCATACACAATTGAAAAAAAGGAGACCAGCCTTCATTGAAGAGAGAAGTGTATATTGGGACCATTTTAGTACACTTAAATATGTGTTAGACTCAGACACAAGGCCATGTCAATCCACTCTACAGTTAGATGTAGTATATATGCTTATACTCTGTTTTACACTGTATTTGCCTTGTCTTCCCACCCAAATAAAATTTGTTGAGTTGCACCAGGTGGACAGTGAATTAGTCTATCTTATGATTCTCTAAAGAAATAGAAATGAAAGCAAGATAAGTAAACGTGAGACAAGTGAAAGTGAGAGTGAACAAGAAATAGAACATAAAAGGAGAGACTGGATTTGTTCGTGTGATTATGGAAATTAGGAAGTCCAAACTTTCAGTGTCACCTAGCGAGCTACAGATCCAGGGAAGTCCCAGCCCCAGGGCTGCAGTTCAAGTCTGACAGCTGTGTGCTGCAAGGTAATTTCTTGTTATAGGCAGGTCCACTTTTGGTCCTTTAAGACCTTCAGTCCTTCCCACATGATGGAGGGAAATCTGCCCTGCACTAAGGTCACTGATTTAAATATGAATGTCATTAAAAAGTTTCTTCACAAAAATATCTGGAATAACATTTGGCCAAATATCGAGGCCTGAGTACCAATCAAATTAACGCATAAAGTTGACCACCACAAGTTCGACCTTTGTCACCCTGACATCTATATGCATCTAGTTTAATCGACTTAACTTCTGAATAAGGCTAACAGTAAGGTCCTGCTTCTGTCTAACGTGACACAACACTCTCGCATAAGACCAAAATTACACTCTTTTCCCCAGAGAGGTCGCAAAGTCCTTGAATGATTATTCTTGATAGCTGTGGCTTAAGCATTGTAAGGAGATGAGAAAGAGAAGCAAGCAAAGATACATGCACACACACTCACAGGAAGATGGCAGGACGGTACTCAAGGCAACTGCAGCCTTATTTCTGTAACTGGTCACATGGTCACAGTAGCTGCCAGGGAATGTGTTTGTGTTCAGGGCGGCCTCACTGGATACTGCACCTGCCATCATCGTCACTTGGTTAAACATAAAAGGTTCAGAGCCTTCTTGGAGCGATGAAAGAGTCTTAAGCGTCAAATTTACTGCAATATCCCTAAATTTTTGGATTTGTTCATGTGTAGTAAAGCAAGGCAAGTGTGATATTTCAGGCTCATTCATGATGAGCCGCTTTTTGCTCTTTGTTTCAGCCAATCAAGCGCGCATACCTTTAGGGCCTTTTAAAATTCCACGGGATGTTCTTTCCACCATGATCTTTATACCCTTGATATCCAAAATTCATTCCTACATGGGTTCCCCAGTTTTCTTGAATAAGTCAGAAAAATTGCAGAGGTTATTTTGAAATACATTGCTGTTTCTCATGGTTCGTGCACAGTACGTTTACCGGCCTTCTGAGACTCGAATCTAGTGATAGGTCTAGAAGCAAAGGTGCTAGGGTGGGTCCAGAGGATGATCAGTAACGCCTGGCAAGGTAACTGTAGAGAGGCCATTTCATCTTCCTTGGGGATGCAGTGTTAATCATCTTAGATGAAAGTTAAGTCAGCTTCTTCTACTGGCAAACCCCGTTTCGAATTTAGGAGTTCAGTGGCTCTAGCTTTGTCGCAGTTTTTGCACATGTCCCCATTACAACTCTTAGGATCCAATTCCTTCACACTTCATTCCTATGCTCGAACAGTAGGCATCCCTTGAAGCTAGGAATTCAGTGTCTGTTGTAATTAAGCCACTGGCAGATGAGATTTGGGGCTTAGTTTTTAACAGTCTCGCCCTTGTATCTACAGGAAATAAAGTGTCTTGTAGGTCCAATTTAGGAATTTTCAGATTATCTGTGCAGTGAAGCAGCCAAGAATTTGAAACTTTGAGTTCAACCTTTTCTTTCCCTACTTTGTCCAGCAACAATAGCACAAAGAGCTAACCTCATTATATTCATTAGTTTGATTTAAAAAAAATCACAAGTAGCAAGTATTTGCCTTCTCAGATACTTGCCTCTTAGAAGTGTTTCATTAGGAGAATCTAAAAGGGATATTTTAGATACATCTATTGTCACAGCATACCATAAACTATCACTGCTCTTTTCATCCTAGGTACAGTCACTAGTGTCTTTAAATCTAGCCAGATTGTGAGTGAGCTACTCCATAAAATTCACTGCAAAGGTTAATTTTAAGTGTCATCTTGATTTAAGATTAAGGGATACCTAGAAAGCTGGTACATCATTTCTGGGTGTGACTATGAAGCATGTGAGTTGGTGAACTGAGTGAAGAAAATTTTCCCTGTGTGTAGGTAGGTACCATACAGTCAGCTGGGTGCTCAGAACTAAACAGGAGACTAAAGGCAAATATCGTCTCTCTCTTGAAGCTAGGTCACCCCTTGTGTTTTCTTGGAAATAGATATTAGAAATCTGACTTCTATATCCTTTGGATTCTAAAACTTGCATTAGCGGCTCCCTGGCTGCTTAGCCCTTCAGACTCAGACTGAGAGTTACACCATCAGCTTTCCTGTTTCTTAGTCTCTTAGACTAGGAATCAACCATGTTACCACCGCTCCTGGTTCTCCTGCTTGCAAGTGGCCTTTGGTGAAACTCTTCATTCTCCATAACCCATGTGAGCCTATCTTCTTAATAAACCCCGTCTGTCTAGCTATCTATCTATCTGTCCACCCATCCATCTACTCATCCACTCTATTGGTTCTGCATTTCTGGAGTGATGAAACTTACTGGCTGATAAAATTGTATTAGTCTCATTAATTAGAAACATTCCTGGTACTAAAATCTGAATCAGTCATGTATACGATGTGAAATACATAGACATATAATCTTGAGATATTTATTTTAGGGAATTGTAGACTGGCAAGTCCAAAATCTGCAGTGAGAGCTGGCAGGCTGGATGCAGGAAAGAGCCCATCTTGCAGTCAATGCCTGGGAGTCTTCTGTACCTACCTCTCCCCAGCTCAGGGAAGTCTGTGGTCCACTGAGTCCTTCAACTGACTGGACGAGGCTTGTCCACAGTGTGGAGAGCAATGTGCTCTAGTCGAGAATCACTGAAATGAATGTTAATCTCACCAAAACAACCAAAAGGACCCTCCACAGAAGCATTCAGAAGAGTGTTTGACCAAATAGCTATGTGTATGTGTGTAGCCCACCCAAGTTGTCACATGAAATCAAGCACTGCAGATATACTTCCACGAAGCTCTTAATATGAAATTTATTTGATGTAATTTATTTCATATTAACTTTGTCTTCCTCTTTGGTATCATTCATATTTTTATATCTATTTACATTTTTCATAATTTGATAATTAAGTTTGCCTTTGATTCTGGTCAATAAACTGTTTCCATATAGAAACTTGTGAAGGTCATATTATAATTTTTATCAAGTTAATTCTGGGTTTAGTAGGGACAAGAGTTTCTTTTGCCCTAAATAATTCCCAGTGTAGCATCACAAGTACTGACACAATCCACAGCAGCCAGCCCTAAAATTTCCACAAAGGGTTTGTGGTCTTAATAGGTCATTGGCTAAGACCTGAAGAAATTCTAAAAGGGCAAAATAGTATGTCTACGGAATATCTTATCTTAGATTTTCAAGTCTACACACTTCAAAGAAGTCAAAATTATTTGAGTTTTTTTTTTTTTACTTTTCATTAGTCTAGTTTCCCTAAATTCCAAACTACTATAAGTACTCTATTAAAAATAACTACGTTGAATTGAACATTTTCCATTTAATGATTTCCTGAGTTCATTACCTTTTACTAGAGTAGTACTTTGATGGAAAAGATAGGTGTAAACATCCAAACATATAATATCAAGATCTCCTGGAGAAATGATTGCTTTCCTGGTGATAAAGAGGTTTATCAAACTTTTATCAAAGTTCAAGGTATAGTTCAGGACCTCAGAAGAAAACTGTAACTTCTCACCTTACGGAGGTGGATTTCCTGCTCTTTAACTATCTTTTAATTTGTCTTCCTTTAATGCGATCTTTATAATATCTTCAATTGCATGATCTTGTGCCAGAGAGCAGTTTGGAAGAAAGTTTCCCGGAAATAACTCTACCTGATGCCCTGAAGTGCAGTACTTTCTGGGTTATATCACACTTGTGATGCCACTTAACACCAGCATCACACTTAGACTAGTGAATTGCTGTTGCCTGTTCTGTGACTTAATAGTACAGAATATACAGCATATGTTGGTAATCCTTTTATAATATGTTCGAAAATGTGCATACAAACGAATCCTCTTCAGGTGCAAGAGCATGAATTTAAAGTGCAATTAACAGTTTGAGCTCACACCTGCTTTAAATACCACATAGGCTTGTATTTTAATTACAGGGTACGCAATGAGATCACCCAAAGTCTCTATTCCATATGTAATCTAAAGAACTAGAGCAGAATTCAATTCCAAGTTGTGAGCTTTGTTTGGAAGGCCGATGCATTTTAAATTTAAAAATATCCTCCTTGTAAATAACGCAGTTACCTAAGGATTAAAATGAAATGACATACTTTAACTTAGAAAAGTGAAAACTAATGAAATGATTAAAAATATGATAGAAATCTAAACAGAGGGAGAAATTGATACTTTTGAGTCAAATATTTATGATTCTGTCTTTGTTCTCTAGTTCAACATATCTGGTCTGGATTATAGAAATAATCTCATACCTGGCTATCTCAAAATCTATCCATTTTAAATGAGGTTGTTTATGTTTTCGATACGAAGGAAACCCTCATTTCTTACATATTAATTATTTATGATTATGCTAAGTACAAGTAGTTTCTTCCAGGATACGTCCAATTAACTGTCACTGAAGTATGTTTGTGAATGGCACAGGTTTATTTTAATGTAGTAAATTTATTATTTCCTTTATGGTACATGATATCACATATGTTACATCTGGACAAATATTTTGATAGCCAGCTCACAGTTTGGTATGCTTTCTTTTCTTTGCATTAGCAAAGTTTCAAATAGATGCTGCTCCTTCATCTGGGTTCCAGCATGAACACAATCGGGAGAATACCAGAATTAACCTGCATGAATACTTAGCAAGAGGAACAAAGCTCACACTCCAATTTCTAAGATACTGAGGGTTCTGTATGTCTTGTCCACAGTCTAGGGATATTGAGGCAGTGAAGTGTTTCTTGACTCTCTCCCCCCCAAAAAAAAAAACCCCACAGAGATGGCTTGTGAAGGAAAAGTCTTATTAAGATTTACTAAGGGGCGCTAACAGGCCAGAAAATAGGATTAAGTGATATTTACTAACAGGGATGGATCCACAAGAAGCATGAGGGGTCCAGCAGCACTACTCAGAAGGTCCACTTGGAGTGTTTATTCTTGAACAACACCAAATGGCAAAATCCCACAAGGGATTGCACTCAACAATGGCACTGCTTAGCAGTACTCATGGGAGACACATTCTGCACAACAGCACTGTTCAAGACGTCCACGAGTAGTGTATAACTAACATCAAGGCTCAGAAAATCTGGTGGGGACAGCTTGGACAAGTCTTCAGCAGGTTAAGCACTTGGAGTGTGCAGCGGAGGCCAGCTGGACTACAGCATTCCACAGTTCTCTGTTCTGTGCCCATGTTTTACAGGGAGGGATTTTTATAGATTGAACTTCATAGCAATGACATCATTACCTTGCTTCATTCCTTTGGATGACCAGTATTTTAAGGAACATCTGATTTAGCATATGAGCAGGAAGGCAGTTTTAACAGGTAATGCTAGTTTGCCCATTTCCCACTGTCCCTCATATACTACTTAGGGGACAGTACAGTCTCTATCCACTTACAATGTTTACTTTAGCAAATCTTAGGAACACAAAAGGGTTTTTCAAGGAAACGGTGCTAAATGTCTTAGTTTTTTTCAGGAACAATACAAGTGTCATTTTAATAAATGTTTTTCAACATGCTTTGTTTTCATAATCTCTCCCTTGCCTTTAAGGAGATATTTAGACATTTTTAATCAAGTAGAACTGAGTAGAGTTTGAGGCCAAAACTACTATAGTCAAGCATTTTCTTCCCCTCCAAGAATGAATCCTATTAGTATATTTTAACCTGAAATATTTACTTACCTTTTTATCTTTTTGAATATGAATGCAGATGATTTTTGTATATAAGTTGTTTTGCTGAAGTCTTTCAGTCTGATTTCAAAGAAATCTATCTACACACATCTGACTGTAGAATATGTAAATATACGTATTTTTGTATATATGAGAGTATGTTAAATATCTACAAGTAACATGTGGTTCAGTAACTTCTAAATGGTTCAATAAAAATAATGTCAACATAAAACTTTTTCCTTAATGCATAGGTTTTGAATTTTGCAAATTATTTATTACTGTAAAAATTAAAGTTCTAGTTTAATTAGCTAATATGATGAATTATGTTTATAATTTATATAGCTGTCAAAATGCTAAGGGAAAAGGACTGTCACCTGGAATAGTAAACCCAGTGAAAGTATCATTGAAGAAAAAGTGTAAAGTAGATACAGTCTTAAACAGGAAAAATTATCAACAGATTCTTCAAATGAAGTATTAAAGAATAAACTTCTGGAAAAAGAAAACATCCCAGAAGAAAGACACAAAGAAGAGAGAAGGTAAGAAACAGGATGATAGATATTTTGGAGATGGGAATGGAATGTGGGGAAAGAGGGAGAGGAGAGAGTGATGGAGAAAGTGGGAATAAAAATGATTAAGATGTAATACGTGTAGAAATGTACCAGTTCTCCCAAATGAATGTGATCATTATATACCACAAACATATACTAATAAAAAAGAAATAAAACTAAGTTGAAAAACACATGGAGTGATGAAAGGGAAAAATTTGTAACTGGAAAGAATATAAAGAAGAAATAGAATGTAAAAATAAGAAAAATTAGCAAAATATAACATATATAGATGCAGTAATATTTTTAATAAATGTATTTCTTAATACACTTACTATTAGTGCAGAACATCTATAGAACTCTTTTAAATGAATGAGGAACATAAACTGTCTACCAAAAAATAAACAAGTGAACTCTTGATCCAAAACTATCAAATCAGCACTTCAAACAGGTAGTTTGAATGGCTAAATAACAACTGCAAATATATCAAATGTGTTATTAACCAGAGAAGTACAAAATAAGATTTACATTCATTCCAAGTCATAGCCAACATATGGAACAAATAAAATATTTACCTCCAAGAGCCAGTGAAAATGTAGAGAAATAAGAACCTGTATTTGACCATATATTTGTTAGCTGTAAACTGACTAAATCAGTTTTAGAAATAGTTTCTCGCTACATATTACATTTAAATATGTGAATGCCCAGGGCTCAAAATTTCTACTCCTGGGGAATTTTTCCTTCAGGAATATTTGAACATATTTGTCAAGAAATGTACAAAAGAAACCTTGCTTAGGAATAGGAAAAAAAAAAACTAATATTTCTCAGCAGGTGAAAGGATAAAAATAGAGTGATATTAGAATATAATGAAATGCTATGCAGTAATGAATATAAATCAATTGCAGCTATAGGATCAGCACATGTCTCTAAAATAATGTTAAATATGATGAAAGCATAGCACAGAAGAATCTCTTCAGTATTATTCAATTCACATAATGTGTTGAAAAATGTACATGCTTCAGAAAAGATGAAAACTAATTCATGCATACACAGAAAATCTATTTTAAAAGGAAGAGATGATTAACAAAATTCAGGATATTAATTATTTCATGGGATTATTAATTATTTCTCAAATGCAATCTGAGAGATGTTCAGAGTAGCTTTGAGATTTATTACTAATATTCTGCTTTTAGTAATACACTATAAACTATATACTTATCTCTCTCTGAGTGTATATATACACAGATATAAATGTAATTCTTATATATTATATATAAATTATTATATTATAATCTCCCAAAAGGGCTACACACTGTTAAACGCATTATATCTAATTTTTAAATTTGAAATAAAATACGTAATAATACAAATATTGTGAATCAAATAACATATTCTGTATAATATATCTGTGACACTTTTTAAAACATTCCTATTTGGCAAGTAGTAATTGATGATTATCAGTAAAGAATAACTTTTAAGTATTCTAAGTCATTGCTGACAATGATGAGACACTACAGAATTTGAGAAAAGTCAAGAAATGTGGATGCCATATTTAGGAACAGATTTGGCCTCTTCCCACTTGACAGTATAGGGAGGAGGAACAGATGGTTCTACAGACAAAGGGATGGTGGTAGGAGTCCGTGTATTTCTGTGGGAGCCACTTTAATAGACATTTGTGCACTGTCAGCTACCAGACTCTGGAAAATGTATTTTAACATTCATTATATCATGTAATCTGAAAGACACTTATGAGATAAATAATAGTCTCAATTTACAGCTGCAATTACTAAAACTGAGAGAGGTTAAATTACCAACTCAAAATTATATTGCAGGTATTAGAGTCCAAATTTCATCCTCTGCTTCCCTACCTTGCTTCTTTGATGCTGTAACACTGAATTCAGAAACAGGATGTAAAAGATGAACATCTGGAAAGAATTTTATCCTTGACGTCTTAAACGCTACCATTTCTACTCTTACCATTTTAGAGTATTTACTCTGACATATCCATGATAATTGGTCCTTAAATTTTCCAGTTTTTCCCAAACTGGCCAAATCCTCAGTATCTCCTAACTCTACTTTATCACATTTAGAGATGAATAGACCAAATTTTAAAAGACTCCAATTTCTACCAAAAGTAAGTTACCATCAGTGTTTTGGAAGAATCTAAAAAAATGATTGAACAGTTAGTTGATCTTTTTTTTTTTTTTTAGAACATAAATTTTTCTTTCCAAATAAGAAAGATGCACTAGTAGTATACATGAAACTAATTAGCATATATGTTGAAATATTTTTAAAATGATGAAATTCCTAATTTGGGAAAGTATTTGAACTTCTCCTATTTCCTAATTATCTCTCTTCTATTTTGCTCTTTATTTGTGTTTCTCATATAAGAGAAACTATGTGATATTTGAGCCTGTGTGTCTGACCTATTTCTTTTAAACATATTTAACCTTACCTTGACACTTTAAAAAGTAATCAAATGGCTCTAATGAATCTCAGAAAGATACACATTTCTAAGTTATAGAAATAGAAAATAGAAAATCTGAGAATGAATCACGGCAAAGATAATTAAGGGTAGGAAAAAAGAAATCAAGAAACGAGAGTAGAAACCTAACTGTACATGCTGCATGCCCTGAGTTCAATAGTAGTTGCCCATTGCTTCTCGGCTTGTATGTGGATTACTATATTAGCCCACTGATTGGTTTGGCATAGTTCTGGATGTGGATAATTGGAAAGCCCACCCTGTGTGCGAGTGCTATGTGCCCTAAGGGCATGTAGCCTGGATAAAATATAAGGTACAGAAATAGGGCTGCTACCATCACCTGCTGCTTTGCTACTTCATGGCTTTGCTGCCTTCTGCCTGCCATGAACTGTTTCTCCCCTCTGACGCTTCCCAGCCATGCCACCCCACCTTGGAGCCAAGCAACTATGAATAGAAACCTCTATGAATTTTAGCTACAATGACCCTTTCCTCCTTTACCTTTGGGTGTCAGGTATTTGGTCTCAGCAATGAGAAAATTAAACAAAACAGTATCCAAATTTGTGAAAATTTGTTATAGCAGCCTAGGAAACGAATACAAATAACAGGCATAAATATTTTTACATGACATAGTACTATGTTTCATATAATGTTTCCCTGAGACCAATGAAACTGAATGGAGAAATTAATTCAGAAACACAGACTTGACTTTGCTCCATAGCTAGGCCATCAGCCTGCAGGTGGGACAGCACTGTACTTAATTGTTCTTCCAATGCCTTTAACTTATTTTAGGGATAGAAATTCTTGCCCAACTGAAAATGAATAATACTTTTCTGTGCAGGCTTTTTTAGAGGGTAAGCTAATTGCTTTTGTTTCTGCCTGTCATCAAACCTATTCTTTCTCTATTCACTTAAAAAAATAATTCCGAGGAGAATTTAAAGAATATGATCAGGAAAGGGAGAGCTGGATGCAGGGTGGGGAGGTTGTGTTGCAAGGAGTGTGTGCTCTAAGAGGTTGCAGGCCTTCAGTGATATTATCCTAATAGGTAAAGTACAATGCTCAAGGTAGGAAAGAGAAAGACCTCTTCAAATCAGTGTATCTTAGGTACATAGTTAATTTTTAAGATATTCCACTGATTTGGTTTGTCAAAGAACCAGGACGATGTGTAGGAGAACATTTCAATTCTGATGGAAAGCAGTAACGAGGAAATTGGGTGAGCCGCTAGGCACATCAATATGATACCTGACCAAAATCTCACTGGAGAGAGTCCACTATTAGCCAGGTGTGTATTCAGTGAAGCCAAAGCAAATCCACAGGACCTATTTGTTGGCAAATACAAGATCTAGAGAGATTAATCTCTGTTCTGGTACGGATAAATGGCCTACAGTAATGCTTAACATTTATAATTGACAAAAGAACCAAATGAGAAGGAAATATATTTTTTAAAGGTTTAGTTCTCAGGATTACCAATTGAGTTAGTCAGGCTGAGTGGCTAATCACCAGCACACCATTTCCCAGTTCCATGGATGATTTCTAATGAAGACAACGCTGATATTACAGCTGGCCATAAAGATTAGATTTTCAATGACCAATGCCAGGCTCTGGGTTGCATGGCTGCCATCCAAAAGTGAGACATCTCTACTGTCACTCTCACCAGAATACAGAACCTATCACCAGTGTGGACCGTATCACCTCATTTAGACAGTGATGTTTACATTACACACCTGTGCTGTGTATTCCAGGCCAATTGGGCATATATATTTCTGGCTCATTCCTTAAAAGGTAAAGCACACTGTGGAAAATTTCTTAAACTTGGAAGGATAGTCAAAACATGAATATGATCATGAAACCCACATTATAACTATTAATATGTATACTGACAGACCAAAATATCACTATCACCTGAGGTTTGGGAGGGAGAATCAAACTCTGAGAATTATTTACTATATCATAAACAGTACATGAAAATTTTAAGTTTTTAAAAAGATATATAAGGATATATAAGGAAATGTGGCCTCTATAAAGATACTCATGGAATTGTATGAAGAAAAAATAGATATTATAGTTAGTCTAGGACAAAAAACATTTTCCAATAAATTGAAACATGTAATGTCAAAATTAAAGCTGTTTGTAGTACCAAAGCACTAAATTTAACTGTTAAAATTTGGAAAAGTAATAAAATGACAGTGAGAGTTTCAGCAATAAATTTAATGTGCACAAAAAGGAAATTGAAAAGAATTCAGTAAAGCAAATTGTTATAATTATCCGTACAGGAAAATCAGTAGACATTTATATCCAAACACAGAACAAATTAAAATGGGCTATCATTTAAATCCAAAATATTATGCCAATTGTTTAAAAAATCATTTATCCATTTAATCTATTTCATTTTTTGCATAACTTCAGGTAAATTAGTATACTATAACAGTAGACTCTTAAATCATAAAAGAACCTTCCAAAATATGTTAAATGAGCTAATCCCTGCTGAGTGTGAGAGAAAAGAATCTTCCCAATTGAACATGTAATTTTGTGGCAACCAGGTAAAAATTGATGATAATCATCAAGTGAGTAACTGGGCAATATATTCACAAACTAATCCTTTTCTTATTTGACTGACAGTTAAATTCTGTCAGTCCTATTAACTGACAGTCTTATTCAAGATCAACAACTGAGTTTTTTAGTTTTTTTTAAGTTGATTTAAATTATTTTAGCCTGACAAAGTGTGAAGACTGTGACTATAAACTATCGCTGATATGAAGGGGATTTTTTTTCTCCCCTAAAATGTGTAAAGTAGATTTGTTTTCCTGGTTATTCCAGTGTCAAACCCAGAAATCTGAGACTCATCCTATTCTCCTACTCTCTTAAAACCTGCATAATACAAATTATATATATATATATATTTTTTTTTTTTACCTTATATTGCACATTTATTTCTCTTTGCCTATATTTAAATTTCTATCAAATTAAAAAAGCATCAAAATGGCCTCCAAGTATCTAGATTAACTTTACATTTTCCCTTCTCTTTCCTTCCATATGTATAAAATGATCACAAAATGTCATTCTTTGTTCAAAATGCCTCAAAAGCTTAACAATATCTACTCACTGAAAAAAATCATAATTTCCTTTGCTGAATTCCTCATTAAAAGAGTAGGGGAGTAATGAATTGAAGACAAATCCTTTTATAAACACTTGCTAGGATTATTGTCTCTTGTGGAAAATCTGATTTTTTGGTGGATTTCTTCCTGCCTGCTTGGCTACTGCAGGGTGAATGGTAACAAGTGTCTCATAATACGTGAGAGTCCTGAGAGGGATGTTTTCACCACATTTTCTTTGAGATTACTTCTCAACCATTCTTAATTCTCACTGTCTTCTTGAGATTTCTTGATTATGGGCTCTTCCTGTCCTTCACTTTAACTCACCATTCTTTATTACTAGTGTAGAAAAATACTGATAGCGGAATTTGGAGTTAAGAATTAATTTGAGTGCTATCAAGGAAGGTTTGTAATCAATACTTTTGTAGGTTTCTAAGACCAATATCTAACATAGAACAAAAGAAGTCCTTCCAATTGCCTAAACCAACCCAAGAAGGTTAGATGTCCGCCTGAGTCAAAGGTCTTATGCCAAAGCAATTGAAAATTTGCTTAGTTCATACACTACATAATAATTTCCCTAAGAAACCTCCAATAGGTACAATGACCAGGCAGAATTCAAGGATTCATAATTTTTGTCATTAGTCAGAGGCTAATTTATTATACTAAGTGGATTAACATTTGAAATAGGAAGAGAGGTCTTAGATTTTGTCAGTTGTTAGTATTTTTCTTTTCTAAATCTACCTGGCAACTCCGTTCATTTCTGTTGCCTTCCAACTGTACCTGAATTTTCTATTCAATTTCAACCATGTCATTGAAGATATCATGCCCTTTCCTGTATACTACAAACACTTGTGCACAATTACCATGTTCTGTAATCATTTCCCAAACTTGGTACAGACAATCTTGAAATTTGGTACAGTTGTCTTGGCATATATAGGCCCTGGAACCAGAAAGATTGGGTTTGAATCTGCCATTTTTACCTTAGAAAAACCTACTGAATATTTCTAACCTGAATTAATTCATATTCATTTTCTCATTAACATTTTTACTCTTCAGTCATTTGAGCAGTCATCAAGTATATTGAAAACCTAGCATCAATCATTATGAATATATATATGAATTCTAAATATATATATATATAAATTCTAAATCTATAATCTAAATTCTATAATCTAAACATAATGACTGGTAAAATAATTGGGTAAATGAGGAACAGAGAAAGGATGAATAAAAATCTTGATAAACATCAAATGGCTGTTTTAAATAAGGTGGTCAGGTCAGTTTCATTGTCAAAGTGACAGGCAACCGATGACTTAAAAAGCGGTGATGCTACTGGGGAATAGTGTTCCAGTCATGGAGAATAAACAATGAAAAGTCCCTACAGAACCCCATGTGGTGGTGCTGGCCTGTGATCCCAGCACTTTGGTGGCTGAGACAGGAGAATTGCAAGTTCAAGCCCTTCCTGGGGAAAATAGTGAAACCCTCTGTCAAAATGAAAAGATAAAAATAAAAGAAGGGCTGGGAATGTAGTTCACTGTGAAGCTCTGAATTTAAACCTCAGGACAGAAAAAAAAAAAAAGCTGTGTGGCAGAACGATGCCTGGTATCTGAAAGGTACATCAAGGATATCAGTAGACTCTACTAGAGTGTATGAGCGGAGGAGGCAGAAAGGAAAATAGGAACATGATTGAGAAGAGCCATGAAGATCATTAGAAAGATTTGAAGTCTTACTCTGAGCAAACTGTGAGGGCACTGGAAGGGCTGGACCCAAAGAGAAGGATGTACATTTTACATTTCAGTATAGCTTTCTAATATTTGTGCAGAAGTAGACGTATGAAGACACAATTGCAGTATTGCAAGTAAGAAATGATAAAGACTGCTATATCAGACATCATGATTACCAAAGACTGGGTCACGTGCTAGAGGTGGTGAAAACTGATCCTATTCTCTGACATAGTGAAGGTAGACTGGAGTAAAACTGTGGGTATTAAGTGGGAGAGGCCCATCTAATATATGAATGGAGACTCCAAAGGACGTCAGAGTCTGGAGTTCATGGGAGAAATCAATGCTAAAACAATTAATGTGGAAATTGTCAAAAAGTATATGGTAGTTAAATCTACAAAGATTTATGATATTATTAAAACCGTGTCAATAGAGATGACACAGCTCATGAGGTAATCAAGGGGGTCAGGTTAATATGAAGAATTCATGGGAATAGTAAAAAGAATGAAGAGCAACTACTGAGAAGAGGAGACAAAGTTTGCAGGGAAAGAATAACCAGTATGTGGTATAATAGAAAGTGAATTGTTTCAAAAAGTAGATGGTCAACCCTACTATGTGCTACTGATAAGTCATATAAGGTAACACCAATAACTGAAATGGAGACATAGCTCAGTGGTACAGCATTTGCCTACCATGCTCAAGGTCCTTGATTCAATCCTATGTACCACATTATGTGTGTGTGTGTGTGTGTGTGTGTGTGTGTGTGTGTGTGTGGGGTTAATAATTGGCTATCAGATATAGGAATATGGAAGTTACTGTTGATTTGAAAAGAGTAGTTTTTATAAAAAAGTGGAGGTGATTATGAATATGAGATGTTAATGGATACAGTTCAAGTGATCAAAACATTAGATATTGATCTAATCTCGATCAGATAGTATATACACACATGCTATCATATATGCTAAAAGATCATGTATATCAGTATATATTATACATATTAATTTATATATTTTAATCTGTAGTCACATATAAACACCTTTACAGATTTATGCAGTATTACAAAGGAGACAACGAAATGAGTCTAAAATAGGAAAGGAATGTGTGTTCCATGCTTACGTATGTACACTAACACCCAAGGAGTAACTTTCTCAAATAGCTAAAAGATATTGATATGTAACATACTACCTTCAAATGTGATTTGGGAAAATTCATCCCTCAGTATATAGGCAAGGGCCACCTGTATCAGTCCAGAGACCGGAAGGTATATATGTGGGGTAGAAGCCTACAGAAGTACTATCTGTATTATTTTTCTGTGCAAAACAAATCACCACTTACTTGACTGCTTAAAAGAACACCCGTTTATATTCTTCCATTTCCATGGGTGAGGATTCCAGATGTGGCTGAGTTGTGTCTACCGCTTAGAGTCTTCCCAGCCTGCAGTCAAGATGTACAAGGGTTGTGCTTTTACCTAAGATGGTTTCGTGGGATTCATTTCATTTCAGCTATAGATCTCATTAGAACTTGCTTCTTAAAGCTTACAGTGGAGAGGGAGATGTTCTCCTTTTTTGAGTTCACTTTGGGAGAAATTCTAGACCTTTTTAAGTAGGTTTCTCCTGATTAAGTCAGGCCCACCCAGGATAATCTCTCTTTTGATGAACTAAAAAAAAAAAAATAAGCATATGAGATAATGTATATGTCAATTAGCTTTATTTAGCTATTTCACTGTGTATACTTTAAACCATCATGTTATTCATGATAAATATTGAAAATTTTTATTTATAAATTAAGAAAACTAAATAAATTAGGTTAATCACGTGATCAGAGACCCTAATTATCTCTACAAATCTCTTATCCTTTTCCACAGGACATGATTGATACCTTATCTCCTTCCATATTTTATTGGGGGGAGATAGGTCACTGGATCTTCCCATAGTCAAATGGCCTGTGTGATAGATTGGTGTGTTTATCTCCTAATTGACTCTGTCTTCTTTTTCACCTGAGAAATAGTAGGAAACAATGTCAATCACTAAGACGGAGCACAGGAAGGAGGTAATAAGGATGTGAGGGAAAAGGAATAGGTAAGATAAAGTTACATGAAGGAGGAAGAGAGAGAATGGCTGAGAATTGTGTACTTGCTAGAGAATGTAAAGGGCCCACTTGAGATTGCTCATGAGTTTAGAGTGACTGTCATCACTATTCTGCATTTTCTTCAGTCATGTTAGGTGTTTGAGTTCCATAAAACTGAATAGACAGAGAGTTTAATTTTAACATGCAGAGCAGAGAAAAGCAGAGACAGAATGTAAACAAGGGAAGTCAGAGTGTTAGTTAGCTGAAGAAAGAACTAAATTAATTTTGTATCCTCTGAAATGAATAAAATAGTTCTTCTCCCTTGCATTCATTAAAAAATTCGTAGTGAATTTAAATTAATGTATATGAACCCAGGACAGTACTGTAAGTCCTATGAATATTCATGATTTGTTTGATATTTGTAACAATCATCAATTCTTTTGCTTGTTAAGGAAAACCTCACAGGAATATTAGATTTGTCTTAAATGTTAATAAATATGTAACATTTATCTAAATCTCGGTATATAAAATTTTCTTCAGTATTTAATGGTTTCCCTAATCATCAAAATTCAGGCTTTTTTATGTCTTCAGATCTTTTCCTAACCTCAGAATAGTTCTGAAATGCAGATATAATGAATATGAGATATAATTAAGACATCTCAAGATATATTTTGTCACTTTTACAAAGTTGATGCTAAAGTCTGATATAGTACAGTGCATCCTAACTCTAATCGAATATGTTGGGTATAAGTTTCACATTTTGTGGCTAAAAAAGCCATTATGGGAAACCGTCTTCTGTACACAGTCCACGAATGGCCCAGTCACAGTGCAGTGGGGTTGAATTCTTGCTGGCAAACAATGAGAGTGACTCCACACAGGAAAGCGTAGAGTGTCACAGTGCAGAGAGTCAAGCAATATAAGTGTTCTATTAAGAAACCCGAAACCATGCAATGAAAGGTGTGAGATGGCATATGAATAAAGGCAGAAAAAAACCTAAGCAGATGAACGTTTCTGAAACATTCATGTGTCATTATTAAAGTTAAGAAATACTAGGCTGGGGATTTAGCTCAGTGATTAGAGTGCTTGCCTTGCAAGCACAAGGCCCTGAGTTCGATCCCCGGCACCACACACACACACAGAGGAAAAAACAAAAACAAAAACAAACAAACAAAAAAAAAACAAAGAAATACTAACTGCCTAGTCATTATATTAATATTTTGATCACTTTCTGTACTACTTGAAAGATATTCTACAAGGTATTAACATTAGTAATTTAGACACTAAAGCTTAGACTATCCTATTTTAACTCCAAAGTCTTGAATTTCCTTACATATACGATGCTAGCCTAAAGACCACAAACTGTAACAATTGTTAATTTTTTTTTGTCTAGTATGGATAGTGTGCTCTGTTCCATAATACTATGGTTAGTTTGCATAGTACTTGTAATAATTGCAGAACAATTATGAAAAACATGGTAAGTTGATAAATACTAACATTTTTTAAAACTACAAATTCCTGAACAAAAAGCATGAAACTAACTGGAAAAATGACCTGGATAATGAAATAATTGCCTAATTTAAAACTTCTGACACCAATGGGAGGGAAGAAGAAAGTTGGAGGAAGAGAAAGCATAATCACAGTGATTGTCTTTTCTTTTAAAGGCGTTAGAAAAAAAGTACAGACGAGTAGCAGATTTTTTTCTGCTCCAAGAATTGTAATTTATATGATTTGATACTGTAATTTTTTATATCAAGCATACTTGATCATTTTCCTCATTTGTACTTTTTCTGCATCCTTGCCTGATACTTTTTATCATTTAATTACCTTATCAATCACTTTTACCCCTCTAGTTCTTAAGTACAACTGAAAATCATCTTCAGAGTGTTGGAAAGCAAAATTGATTTGCTCTTACTCCATCTCTTTATTTTTAACTAGCAAGAGCTGATCCCAACATAGTTTAAAATTATATATGAGATTTTAACAGGAAGGTTAAGTGTTTATTAAGCTTTCACCTTTCTAGCTTGTAATAGTAGGAATCCGGCCGAAGAAATATAAATTAAAACAACAAAAAATGAAAATGATATATTGAAACAAATGGAATAAACAGAGCCTGTCTCTAAGAGAGTTAGTTTCTTAATTACAGACAACCAAGGACAAACTAATAGGAACTCAAGACAGACAGACACACATACATAGAAATACAGACACACACAAATGTATAAACTTATTAAATGATTCCAGGAAACTATTGCTGGTTGGTTTGCTATGGTGATACATGGTTACAAAGAAGTACAAGCCAATGACTTTAAATACTTAATATAGCTAGTAATAATTGTATTACTTTTGACGGTTGTTATTAGTGTTGAGATAAATACATTTGGATGATTCTGGGGAACAAAAGTTCCTGAAAATATGGTGAAATCATTATTTTATCTATGTAGTTTATTTTAAAAAATTAAGTTCTTTTAAGATACCAGGCACTATGCAGGTGTCAGTGATACACACACACGCACAATTGAGTTTTCGTTCACAGGGTATATGTGACATCCTGGATATTATCTCAGAACAGGATACTAGACATGAGACACAAGCTAGTATAATCCAACTAAAGTGTTAGGTTTAGTTAACAGCAACATGCCAATGCTGGTTCCTTCATCGTAGCAAACGTACCATGATAACGTAACTTGAGAACAATAGGAGAAACTAAATGAGAGACATAGAGAACTCTCTTTACTGTTTGTTATTTTGCTGTAAGTCTAAACCTCATAAGATTCTAAAATTTTTAGTTAATTTATAAACATCACAGAGGTCTGGGGGAAAAAAAAACTGGTGATTGTTACATAGTGGCAGATATTTAGCACTGTTCTCCCCTGTAATAACTTAGAAAATACAAAACTTGCCTAAGAAATGTGAGAGTGGCTGAGGAAGTTTTGGCAGAATATAAAATGGGCCACTATCTTCTTTAGCTCTATATGATAAAGGAATAGAAAATATGTTAAGAAAGAGATTATTTAGATTTGAAGAGAATTCACAAAAAATAAAGATCCCCAGCAATTCTTAAAGTCAGCAAAAGGGTTTAAGAAACGGTTTCAAAGCAAAGACCAAATACATGACAATAACACCCAGTCTTTATATGGGGAAGGAAAGGAGGGAAAGAAAGAAAAAGGATCAAGATACAATGTGTACATCTATCAGTTCCCCAAGAAGAATACATTTAATACATATTGTAAACATATACTAATATTTTTAAAAATGCAAGGATCTAAGAAATATAAAGTGTCAATCCATAAACCCTTTAAACCAGACAAAAACCTTGTAAGATCTTAAATGAATGCCTGAATCAAGCTAGGATTCTGTTAGGAATCTAAGAATCTGTTACCATTTTAAGAAATCTCTAATCGTTGTCCTACAATATCCTTACAAGGGACTCAAGGGAGAAAATACCCTATTTTAAAGAATTTCTTCAAGTGTGATTTTAAAAAGGAGAAATGTAAAAGGTAAGAGGTGCAGAGTTTTTTTTTTAATTGATTACTTACTAACATTGAAGGAGGCAGCCATAGCAATTCAAATTTTGAAGAGGCTTGCAGATCCCCCATCTACTAAATGCAAGTAAAAGAGTGATGAGACATAACATCAACAGGCTATTTCTTCCAGGAAAAGGACACTTCAGGGGGAATATCAGCTAGAGAGGGCACGCTCAGGAATGTGCTGAATTCTCCCCCAGAAGCCCTAGTAAAGGCTTTTAGCTAAGGAAACGATATTGTGGGCCCAGGTAAATTTCAAAATTTCTATGAACCAGTGACTTCTTCAAGCCTACCATTTCTTCTATTTTTGGTGGGAGTGTATTTTAAATTATTCTATTCTTATCTCACCATCGTGTGTTGAATATATGGACAGCAAATAACTCATCTTTAGTTAACGGTCATCAAGATTGAGAAAACAATGCACATTGTGGGCACCACGACTTTACTGAAAGCACAAGTTCGTGGATCAAGAATCTGAGCCTAACGTCACAGTGAAACAAAACTATAGAGTGTATTCTTCACAAAAAAAAAAATGTACTTACATGACTACAGAGCAAACTGTGACATGCTGAAAACAATCAGTTAACCCAGCTAGCTAGGTGTGTATGACTTGAAAATGGCCTAATTTTCTTTGGTACCTTTCTTATTGAAAGAGAGTTCTGCTGTGCCTCCCCTCGAATCTGAATAGGTTGTACGACTATATTTTAATCAATAGTTAATTTTTAGGAATGAGGCTATGAAATGTCCTAGACCTGAACTTTAATAGACATTTCCCACTTAGTTCAAATCTCTAATTTTAGAGGAAGCAAGACATTATATAAGGAGCTTTGTTAAGTGCCTTCCCCCTGCCACGGTGTAAGAAATTCCAAGCAGTAGTGTGGGAAAGACTGTGTTTCAGATAGCAGATGGGTCAGTGAAGGGATTTCATGGGATCCTCCAACCCCAGCAGATGCTCTATAGAGAAGAGAAATGACCCAAGCTGCATGCTCCTAAATGGACTCTTCTAGTCACCGTCAACTCTTTGAGACGCCCAGAAATCATGGAGAGAAAGTTGAGCCATCCACACTGTCACATGCTGAGATTCCTGATCCATAGAATCAGGAGTTGTGTATAAAAAGTTGTTCATTTATAACACTGCTTTGCAAGATTTTTACTTGTGTTTTTACTTGTTTTGGTTTGTTTATGCAACAACGTGTAAAATGAACTTTACATCATACTATATTAGGTGACTAGAAGGTTATTTTCCACATAATACTGTCTCTTCTTATCAGGCCACGAATGCCATCATGAGGTCCCCACTTTCCTGACCTCATCTAAATCTCATGACTTCCCAAAGGCCTTTCCACCTAATATTACTACATTCAATATTAGGGGTCTACACATGAATTAGGAATGGGGGGGAGGGCAAAACTTTCAATCTGTTACAAGTACATCGCATTAATGCAGAGAAAATAAACTGATAAATATTTAATAATGATGTATTGGCCATCTGTGCTATGAAAGAATAAATGAGGTTGAGAGGAGGTAGAATGATTAGCAAAGGGGGTTGCTGATTAGCGTAAATTTTTTTTTGATAAATTGTTATTTAAAATAAAAATAAAAATTCTAAGTGATTTCTTCTAGTCCTATGCTATTAACTGTATTAATATACACGTGTAACATATATTAACTGGCACATATGCCTTCCCCCTGCAGCAAGCTCTGCATCCATTCTAGCTATGCCGACATTATTTTCTCAAATGATTAATCCAGGAAAATGAAAAAAAGCCTGTTTATTATTTTCATTACCTGAACATACCTACTTCTCTCATCTCTCTCCTACTCTGGGGACCTCACGTACTTTTTTTTTTTTTTAATTTAAAGACCATTGGATCTGTTTCAACATCCTGAAATATCTTTCTGAAGAAAAAAGCTTTGTACTTCTACATCCCCATTATCTAGGTCTCTACTCACATGACACTTTCTTGATCACTCTGGTTAAGGAAATGGACATTCGTACAACAGTGATTTATTTCTGTATACTATGACCCTACTATCTGCTTATTATTACACATCTTTTTAAAGCTACAGTATTTTGAAACTATTTTTTGTCTGTTTTCTACCAAAATAAGGTAAGTCTACCTGGATGTAAATTTTGTAACAACTCTCTCCTTTCAGTTGATATGTTCTAGAGATTAAACATCATGCTTCTTGTAGGCATTCAAAAAACATATACTACATGAATAAATGAAGTCACTGCCAGGCTTCAATTGTACACTCTATTCTCGTATCTTAGTTTAACTATTTTCTTCACTGCCACAGCATGGGGCTCCTTTTGCCAACTAGAAATGAAGACTACTAAACCTATTGTGTTATCCTGAGAAAAACAAATGCTGTAGTTTGGTTCCAGAGTGTCCTCCAAAGCCTCCTGTGATAAATGGCCTGTAGGGATGCTAACGGGTGGTAGAGTCCTTAGGAGGTGGGGCCTAGGGAGTGGAAGTTAGATTACTGGGGTTGTGCCCTTGGCTCTGTCCTAGGGCTGTGGCTTCATTTTGTCTCTTTCCCTCCTGGCTTCCATAAGGTGAAAAGCGTTCTCTGCCATACATCCCCACCAGAGTATATTTCCACACCAAAGGCCCTAAAACAATAGACAAACTGACTATGGACTGAAACATTTAAAACTATGACCCAAAGTAGACCTTTCCTCATTATAAGTTCATTAGCCAAGAAATTCTGTCATAGTGATAGAAAGCAGACTAACACACATAAACACACACAGGCACAGAACAAGAAATAAAAAGTACTGAAAGGTTTAGGTAGTGGTAAAAATTTGTAGCATTACCTGAATATTCAACAAAAATAAATTTCAATTATTTCTGAAAATTTTATATTCATCCCAAACCCACCATAGACAATTCTAAAGCATGATATAATTTCACATAATTTTACAACCACCGAAGAAGGTATTGATATCATCATTTACTTATATTATTTTATCAGTGTTAGATAGCATATATTCTTAAACCTGTTCTAAGAGACCTTGGGTCTGTTTTAAAGTGCTTTCAAGGCTAGCCATTTTTCTTTGATGATATTTTCAATATAACAAAAAGGCACAAAGAATTTATTGAGCCCTTAATGTTTAATTTCAGAACAATTTTGTACCATGATTCCTATATGTATGTTTCCACTAAATATTTACATTTTTTGTTGATGTTAGAATAAAGTGTTAGACAAAATTATCTCCCAAATCACTCTTATTTTCAATACATTGACATTGTATTTAAATAATTGCTTATTAACTACACAATATTTAGTAAGTTCTTATTATGCACTCAAAAAACAGAGTGACTTTTCACATATCCAGATAGCAATTAGAAGTTGTCTTATTTCTTTTGTAATTACTAAAAGGCTGATTTAGCTCCTTAAGGTTATTTTTTTCTTTTAAAAAAAATTGACATTATTAATATGGAGCATTGGGCTCAGCTTTCTGTATCATTTCTGCTCTTATTTTATGGGGTTGTTATGTTTTCCTTAGCATTTTTATTAGACTAAACACACATAAATTATTTAAACTTTATTCACACCAACACAATATTTGTAACCTCTCAACATTACTATTTGGCTGCTCTCCTTGAGGCTTCAATAGCCAAGTCTCTTAATAAAAAAATATGAAATGTCAATCTCAATAAATGTAGAGTCATGTATATACACCACAGTTTTACAAACAAAAATGTGTGGAGAAAGTGATATACACCTTGTATTGCCGCATCCCCCCAATTTTTCTTTATATGCCTGAAATAGGATGAATGATCCATTTTCTTAAACCTGAGTTATTAGATGAATGTAAAAAAGTAATGATGATACCTTGTTAGGAATTTTAACTGGTACATGTATGTTCTCCACACTGGAGTAAAAGCGATAAAGTATTTTAAATGGAAAAACTAATAATATTAATATAATATATTAGCCAGGCATAAAAGATGATTGTGGAACATGGAAAAACGTTTTCAGTTAAAAGTAAGGCATATAACAATAGGGTAAATACAGTTAACAAAAATATGCTGTATATTTTTAAAAACCTAGAAAAGAGAATTCTGAATGTATTAGCCATTGAAAATGATAAAAATGTAAGGTATTTGCTATGCTAATTCCTTCAACTTGATTATTTTAAAATGTTATTTTAAAAACATTACATTGTACCCCATAAATATATATAATTAAAAATGGTTATTTTTCCAGTTTAGGGCTTTTTCCTTCCCTTCTGTAGCTTCCTATTTGAATAATCTGTAATTTACTAATTATACTAGACCTTTTAGAATATCCAATCCACTCACCATTACAAAGCATTATATATTATGATATGTAATTTGGAAAGAAAAAAATACATCTGTTCCAAGCCCTGTGTAGACAAGCCTATTCTTTCGTCTGTTCAGAATAAAAACTTGAGTTTTTTTTCTGTTTTTTTCCCCATGCCTCAAATCTAGTCTATATTCTAGTGCCATTAATTGTACTTCCAAAAGTTTTCAGAATCCAACTATTTATCACACCATCATTTACACACCCAAACAGTAGTTTTGGTTGATCGCATATCTTCTTTGGGCTAGAAAATGGAAATGAACCCAAAACTTCCTAACCTTTTGACTACATATGCATTTATTCACAAAACCACTGAAGTAATCTGTTAAAAAATAAAAGTCACTCTTCTACATAAAATACTCCAATAACTTTCCTCCATTCTCAGAGCTAAATTCAAAGTCTCTGATGTGTTCTATAAAGTTCTACATGACCCATTATCAGGTTAACACTTTGATATCAAAGTGAAATTGTTCCTGTTAATGGTGTTATCTGCCTTGAATCTTTCTCTCCTTTCCATCCCCTCCCCTCTCTTTCTCCTTGTCTCTCCTCCCCTCCGTTCCTCTCTCCCTTCTTCCCTTCCTCTAGCCTTCCCTGTCTCCCTTCCTCCCTTCTTCCATTCCTCCCTCCCTCTCTCCCTTCCTTCCTTTCTTCCTCCTTCTCCTACCTGAGAAGTTGTCCTCTTGAATATGCTTACGCCCATCCCATTTCATTCCTTCATTCAGTTCTCCGCACAAGCCAGAGATCCATTTCCAGACACTTGAATTTGGGTAGAAACTTCTTTCCCAATACTCTGTATGCCCTAATTCAACATTTTCTCTATCATGACAGCATTCACCACAAACTGAGCTACTTCCAATTATATGCTCTTCATCTGAGGAAGTATTGCTATATGAACTGTGAGAATCAATGCTGTAGCCAGAGTATCTGGAGAGGGAAACAATGAATACTCATACAAGAAAAAAATAAACATATATAAACATTATGTTATACAGAATGTTGTATATGAAACAAATTATATAATACATTGGGTGCATCATATGGATTTTCCAAGTTCATATTCTAAAACAAAACTTGCATATTTCTATTTTTCTCTATTTGTTTAAAATTATACTTTGTACATGTTTTCTTATAGTAAGTTCACTCATTCATCATTTGAATGATGAATACATTCAGAATTCTATCTTCTGGCTATTTTGATATACGGAGTGCATTATGATGAAATGAACAGTGAATATATTATATTCATACTACTATTTATGTACTTTATTTTAAAAATAAGTGAACTTAAGCACTTAAAAATGGATATGGACTCCACTCCTGCTAACAGTCATGATATTTTCATATGGGTCTATTTTAATTAACACCATTTTGAATGATACTGGAGTGTTTATAATTTCTCGTTATAAGAAATAATGCTTTTTTTCACAGCACACAATTTTTCTGAGAAGCAATATTCCTGGTTAAATTCATTGAAAAATATATCTGGATTGCTCTTACAAAAATCCCATAAATTTACATGTCAATTTGAGAAATCGAGAGGGCTTTGTTTGGATATTACAAAATAGTTCATACTTTAGCAAACTGATTTCCTAAGAGGGTGATCTTTATTCTCATTTTATTGTGAACTTCATTAAATGCATTCACGTGTAGATGTGTAATGTATAGGTGCTTATTGTCTCTAACATCACTGGGAGTGGAATTGCGTCCTATAAACTGTACTTGGGGATTCCCTATCCAGTTTAGCCAGTTTACTACTTATCAAGTTATACAAGCAAGAGCTACTAAAAATAATTGGGAGGTAGGAGGTCAGAAAAGAACTTCATTTTTTATCATTTTCTGTCAAAATTGCTCCAACAGCAAAGACAGTGATCACGTCACTCAGTCTCATTTGAAATTTCCAGCTCCGGTTATGTGGTGCCCTCACAGAGATCTGGGAAAAAACCACTCCAAAGTCTCTCTTCTGGGTCACTAGGTAATTTTTGATTCACCTATCCTGTAGTGGGGTAGGAGATACTTAACTTTAATTACTAACATGTGGATTACTTCAACATCCCTTTTGAAAAATTTTCCTTGTTCACATAACTGCGACCAATTGTCAATAAAATATCTTCCACTTGAAATGGCTAATGCAGTTTTTCGTTTCCAGACTGTTGATTACTCATTATTCTAATGTTGTTTTTCATCTCCTCAACTCGTATTTTTTAGAATCACTGCCTGGGGTGATTGGCTCTAGTTTTCAATGGGAAATTAGATTAATGGCACATAATTGGTACAGGTAGAATTCTGTATTGCAGTCACAGGCTTTTCTGACAAATTTCCTCATTTTCTGAACAACACTAGAGTTAATGGGAAAAAATGAAAACCAAGCAAATAAGATATGGAATAGACAAAAGAACAATAAACTCACATGATCAATTATAGTTTCGTGGCAAGTTAGGGAGACAATCTCATGAAAATGACTTTTCATTTTGCTCTCTGCTTGTTATGTAATATGTTTATAACCACTAAATTCTCCTTTTCCTTTTTATTTCTCTATTATGTTGTATAAGAATTTTTGTTGGTAACTTTTTAATTGAATGTGTAGATTGCAGAATGTACACGTGGATTTCTGTTCAATGCTGATGAAATACCAACACTCAGGGTTGGGGATTTAGCTCAGTGGTAAAGCACTTGCTTAGCAAGTACAAGGCCCTGAGTTCGATCTCCAGTACCCGCCCTCCCCAATAATACCACCAGTTTAGTGCAGATAATTTGGATACAGTGCCCATTGGAACTTTCCATCATATATTTTTCATAAAAGGGAAAAAAATGCTTCCATTTGCATGAAAACCGTGCTTTATTGGGAGGAATCTTTGAGCTGTTATTGATGTTTTATGGAAATCTAAATATGATTAGAAATGAATCAATGCTGAGTAACAAAAGGGCTGAACTGTGGGGATTTATACACTCTCATTCCCAACCCAACACTTCTATACTCTCCTTTCTTATATTGGAACTGAAGGAAGTGAGCTCTCTTGACATCTGGGTTCCTATAATATTATGTTAGTGGGAAGCATTATGGGGAGGTTTATTGACAGTTAAATGGATATTCTGTTTCTGGTCCTGTGAGTACTGACTCAGAATCAGAGGTCAGTTGTAGGACCCCTATGGCAGAAAAAAACCATACCTACTGAGCTCTACAGAATTCAAATACCAAACCTTCACCAGGAATGCTGGTCCCTTTCAACCACCTAATAAGCACCTGTTGTCTTGTAGCCCCTTTTGGGGTCATCTAGATTTTAGGACACACTACCTTTTGTTCCCTGAGTGTTAATGGGGCCGCTGCTTCTTACGGTGACTAATACCTGGATTTCCTTAGCCTCTGTATTAGAGCTCTCTAGAGAGACAGGATCAGTACCATACATACGATAGATACACGAGGGAGGATTTATCAGGAGAAATGGCTTGCACTGTGGCAACAGCAGAAAATCCCATGAGAGGTCATTTGTAGGCTAGAGTCTTCAAGATGTTCAGTCCAAGTTCAAATTGAGCCAAAGAAGCCAATAGTGTAACTCTCATTTAGAGGCCAAAAGCCTACGTATCCTGGGAGGGAGATACTGCTTAATCCCCGAGTTCAAAGGCCAGAAAGCCCAAAGGTGTGATGTTCACAGCAGGAGATGAGTGTGTCCCACCTCATGGGGGAGATATAAGTTTGCCTTCTCTAGTCTCTCCTATCCTCCAGCATACTGGAAAAGTCTGCTCCATTGAGGGCTATATTCCCTACCTAGTCAGTGCAAACTACTGTTCTAACCTCCAGAAATACCCTTACAGCCACAGTGCAAAATAATACTTCTCCAGCTTTCTAGATCTTTCTTAATCTATTCAAGAGAATTCATCACCCAATGACTTCTGGTATGTACATGCATTTGGTCTATTGATCAGCAAAGGGCATTTTAAACACAGAATCCTGATCAGTTTGACTAACCAATATTTGACTAACCAATCCCCTGTTTAAAATACCAAATATGATTTCTGCCTTATTTTACTAGAATTTTGCTAGTATGGAAGAGAAGAGTTTTCTTTTAAAAAAAATTATATATATATATAATTAATTGGGAGTGTAGGCACATGACTCAATATAAATAGACAAAATTAATTTTTAAATATTGTGATAATGAGATACTGGATGATTTTGTATTCACGTTTTTTCACGATATATTCTAAATGTTCTACAAAAGACTGCCTCATATCCATAACTAGAAAAAAAATCAAATAGTTATGATGTCATATTAGGCATTAGGAATCAAAGTGTCCTCTATTTCCCGAAGTTCTGGGTTTTCCAGGTAATTATTTACAAAGTGTCTAATATATATATAATTTGTACTAGAATTACTTATGATGTCAGTTTTTTAAAAAATTGGGTTTCTCTATTGACCCAGTTTCTTTGTATTATGGTCACATACCTAAATTTTAACAAATACTAAGTTTATTCATATGTATATCTGGGTTTTGATATGTACCTGTCTCTGGTTGCACAGTTCTTAGCTTTAACCACATGAGGAGATATTTTTACAAAACAAATCTAATTGTGGACCCAGCGTTTTATGGAAAAATAAATGCAATGGATGGATTATTAATGCACCTCTATATCTATTGATCATCTTTGAAAGTTCTTTATTCTTCTTGCAAAACAGGTGTATAATATACACATCACACTGTGTATTCTCATATAGGGCATTACTCTTTAGTACCACTAGGCATTTGGTCCCAGCAGTTAAACTATTTGTACACCCAGGGACTGTTCTGCTTGTTTCCATTCATTATTATGTCATTGTAAGAACATAAGCAAGTAAAACATAAGTCATTTTATGTGAAAATAAAATGCAATGTTTAAAGAAGACCACATAAAGTTGAGTGTCTATAAAATCATGGGGAAAAACATCTAAAAAGTGTACTTTGGAGAATCATAACATCTAGAATAGTGTTGACATTTGTTTCACAATTACCTTTAAATTTTGGTTATATATTTAAACTTTTGGTGTTGGAGAAAACTTGTTATGATGATTGTTTATACAAAAACATACACACAAAGAAATCATAATGTGGATTACACTCAAAACTCTGAGCTGGTACCTCAAAATACTGGCTTACAATGTGAACCTGTCTTAACATTCTCTTTTTTCACTCAATAGATCAAATGTATATACAAACCCAAAACTGCTGGGTAAAAGCAATTCCTGCTATTTCCAGGAAGACTTCAGTATCAAGTATTGACCAGAAACTCATGGGCAACCTCAGAGGCCTTCATCTGATTTAGGGTCCTAATAAATTGAGAAATCAGTTTGGGCCAGGATCAGGCATAGAGACCGTAGAGACAATATCGTATTTTAAGAAACATTTCACTGTAGTTTAAAATTCTATTTCAGAAGTAAATTCCACGAATATTGGGAGAACAGCAATCAGTGTAGGGCTTCTTTATAATTTCTTTAATTTGAGGGACAGAAGCCCAAGACCCTAAAAACAAAAGGCTTCTTAGGAATAAACTTTCAACTCAATACAAATAGCTTTTTAAATTCTTTATGAGACAATGCTATTTAAGCATTTTTGTTGTCTGTTATTTGAAGGTCTCATAATGCACTTCATTTTAGATTCTTTAACAAATTAGACACTTGATAGTTTAAATGTGATTCCTAATCTTGAAAAAAAAAATTGATCATGAGATGTAAGGTAAAACACAGCTGTTTAAATTCTCTCTCTCCCTGTCTAATTTTATGTGATTCATGAATTCAAGATATAGAAAACATTATTGACTTTGCCCTGCTTGTGGAAATTACACCACTACTAAGATTTTAGATTAGGGAACACCTAAACAAAAGAATAGGAATTTCCTAATAAAGACTCACGGTTTTATTTAAAAAATAAAATGACAAAATATGATTAGAGATATCAACAAAATCTAGCAATAATGGCATCCAAGTTGTATCATGATCATTAATATTGTGAGTATTTTAATAATAAGTAAATTAGTTTTGATTTTTGTTTTGAGTTTGTGTTCCATAGATCACCAAAATGGAACCATCCGAAGTTTCCTTAGGCTAAAATATGATCATGTACGGACAGTGGAAGAAGGAAGCTCAGAATACAATAATAAGGGAAAGAAGAAAAAATGACAGCAAAGTTCTCATTCAAGGAAACTGGGAAAGGATGAAGGTTGGGAAGAATGATGATACTTAAAGACAGAAAACTATCAGTGAAAAAATGTCAACTCCACAATAAATTTTCAGATTTTGAATAAATAAAAGAGGGGAAGGGCAAAGTAAAACTAGAGTTTCAACTCAACTGTTTTACATATAAACTTTACATAAGAAAAAACACATATAAAATAAGGGATAATAGATTCCATCTACACATAAATTGGATAGTATATTATATATATGTTTTTATGTTTTTAAATTATTATATATATATATATATCTCCAAATCAACCATAATGATGAGTAAATTTTATAATAATCCTGAATATATGTGATTACTAGTCTGAGACTTATATTTTATTTCAAAAATAGTCCTAATTTAAATTGAGTACAACATTTTTTTCATCTAATGTTGTAGCAAGTGAAAAAAACATCTATTATGCTTTTCAGCTATGATAGGACAATGAAAACTGATACATGTGGGAATAGCTTGGATGTCCTGAAAACTCTTACAGTATGTCCAGAATGACAAAGATAATGGATGAATTTACATTTTGAATGATTTGAATTGCTTTAGGTTCAATATATTTTATGATACTCAGACTAAAAAATTGATAATCTGAGTATAATATATACTAATCTTCTGTTGACTAAATTACATTGAACATACCATCTTTTGAATATGTCTCTATAGATTAGAAATTGTAATTTTTTACTGCCTTCTGGTTTATCTTTTGTTCTGAAAAGGAGTGCGCTGCACAGAAAGATTAGACCTTGGGTTTGAACTAATGTCAACTATACAACCCTTTGACCGCATTGTAGTTGACCATCTGTTATGAAGTGCTTCCTTGTTCTTAAATCTCCCATTTTCAATCTTCATTCTGGTGATGATTTTCTGTTGCTCATTTTTGGAGGGTTGATCACATTCTCAGTGGTTTTAATGATTTTTTTTCTACTTGATACACAGTTCTAAGAGTCTTCAAGTAATCTCAATGCCTTCTCTTCAGATTTCACAAAATCTTATTTTAGATACTTAACATAAAATCTTTTATGTGCCACAGAAATGCAATAATTATCCTATAAAAAATTCACCTTAGTTTTGGATGACCAGTTTCAGAACATCAGTTTGGTGGGTTTAGATAAGTTTTGACCTAAAATTCAGTCAATTCTGAATTGAAATTGCAAAAGGAATTTTGATCACCATAGAGAATCAGAAAGTAATCATTTTCTTGAAGTCTTCCTCTTAGTTGTCACCAAAATTCTTAGTTATTCTTGTAGTCTAGTGTCTGAGAATAGGGATCAATATGTGATTTGTTATAAGTGAGTATACTTTATGTTTTTACTTGTTAAATGGCTGTGCCCACATGGATCAAACCTGTCCTATGAACTTCATGATAAAGTATCTAGAGTATCTCTCTGCTCCTACTAACACTGCTATTCAAATGAAATGTTGCTGCCCACTTTCACCTAACAACAAAAGCTATGAAAATGAGTTGATTCATTTATTATGCTCATGTTTATAGCATGTGTATATTGTCTGTTTTTCCTCAGGTAGATTTATGAAGGCTATTTTTGGTTTTAACAGCAATGGCAAGAACAAAACAAGAAGAACAAATACAACAAAATCTAGTGTTTTGTGTTAGGTAATAACGTGCTAAGTGCACAGTACCATGTATAAAGTATTCCAAATGCATAATTCTTATTATTTCAGAGCTTAAAGAGATGCTTACTAAAATGCTTAAGGAAGTCATCTATGACAGAAATTTTTCAAATAAAAGTATTAAAACTTTCATTGAGAATATGAGGACAGGAAGTGGGATTGAAGGGAGGGGAGGGAAATGGGAAAAAAAGAAGAAGCAAGACATTTCACGTACAGGTACCAATTCCCTATGATGAATGTTATCATTATGTACATCTATGATGTACCATTGAAATAAAATTTTAAAAAAAGATTAAATGTACCAATAACACATAAAACCAAAAAAAAGATATAAAAGTGGTATTCATTAATTTATTCTTTCAAAAAAACTTTCACTAAGTGTTTATTGTATGGGGGCAAAGTCAATTTGTTTTACTGAGGAGAATGACAAAAAACACAGCATTCCTTCCCATCATGGAAAGTCCAGATTAGTTAAGTTTGGGGGAAAAAAAAGCATTTGCAATTGAGTGTGCTGAGATGTTACTGCAGGAAGGATGGCAGTCGATGCTACCAAGTCTTCATTTCCTAGTTCTTGGCATTACAGCATCACCTGTGTAAGACGAGTTGTTCCACACAGGGAATATTCATGAGTAAAACAATGATCTTAAAAATAATTTTCATCTAAATCATACTCTGATCTGACACTGACTAACTAGTGTCAATTGAAGCACTTGGCCTGGACCACGGCGCCCTGTGCGTCCCAAGAATTTCCATTCTAGCTACTGCAATGTGAGAAAGTTTGGTACTGTCAGATACACTCAGATACACTCAGCGGCATTTACTGCACTTCAAGGCGGCAGTTTTATTTCAAGATATGAATGTATATTAGTCATTTAACAACTTCTATAGCAATAATAGTGTTTATTGGTCGAACGTTAGCCTTATTTCAAATCGCTAAACAATTTCCCAACTGCCCTGAAGTCTCGTATCTTGTTTATTGTTACCTATTGTAAACATTTAAAACCAGTGAAGGCACAAAGGCATTGGATTACAAAGAAAAATCACGAGTCTTGTAAAAAAAATTACATCTTTTTGAAGGATTTCAATAAATTCTTAAGTGAGATGTTGGAAAACTACATTAATCACCGATAATTATTAACTACATTAATCACTAGTAACTACTAGAGAATGTAGTTAAACGCAGCTATTGTAGTCAATGTAGATTAATGTACTTAATGTAGTAAAAAAATTCATTTCACGATGGCTAAAAAAAGAAAGAACAAACAAAGGGGAGATAAGAAGGATGAAAGTTGAGCTCAACATACAACTTGATTTGACAATCAAAGGATAAGATAGACTAGGGAGAATTGACAAGCACTTAATTTCTTATGATTATGTTGCAAAGCTTAGACTCATTGTCGTTATGGTAGGTGATATTTATAGTCTTGCTCCAAACTTAAATTTTCTTTATTATGTTACAAAACATAATTTTAGATGTAAAGTCAAACTCAACTTCTTTATTATTTCATTATTAGAAAAGGAACTTCACTACACTTATGAGCTAAATGTTCTTAAATATTAGACAACTGAGACATAGATGCACAATACTGTTGCGATTTTTAAGGTAAATTTCTAGGAAAAACATTTGTCAATACTTGCCAGAATTTAAAAAAAAATTTTAAAGTGAATTTAAATGAATTCACATAAATTAAATGAAGTGAACTTTAAAGTTTATATTCGACTGTATACGAGGAATACCAAAATCACACCTTGGGAGTTTAGAGAGTATTTCCCAAAGACTGTTCCATACGAAAGTGGATTGAATTTGAAAAGTAATCATATCTGACACAAATGCCATGTTTTCTCTTTTAATGTTCATGTTCTTCTGATATATTTTTGTATATCATGTGCAACTCTAAATTATTTCTTTCCCCTTTTAAACATGGGCCTCTCTATATGTCAGTGAAGCACACACCTATAACCCCAGCACTCTGGCAGGTGAGAGAGCAGGATTGCTAACTGGATCCCAATCTGGGCGATTTAATGACTTAGTGAGACTGTCTCAAGAAGAAATATGTACTCCTTCATTATCATGGTATCGCTTCTGCAAAACATTACTGAATGGGTACTGAACTTACATTCCAGCATTTCAGTTTCCTACCAACAAAAGGATACTGTATAACAGAACTGTAGAAAACCCAGGTATGAGGTAAGAATGTGAATATGGAAAATAGTCTCACTCATCCTAGTAAGATAAGACGTTGTCCCATAAGACAGTCATATGGGAGAGAAGCTGGTCAGTAACTGGCAAGCATGGATTATAGCTAATGTTAATTCATCTCATTAGCTACAGCGGAATATTGTAATCTCCATGTTAGGATACAGTGCACAGATAAGGTGTTGCTTCCTTAACACTTCAAAAGTACAAACCCGTCATTCAGGTTCAGTTCCACTCTCAGGCCAGGTGAATGTGTGAGTTCCCAGTGTATTTTCTAAAGGCCTGATTGCTACAAGGAGCAACACGGAGAGGCCCAGACTACCATAGAGTAGATCATTTCCAAAGACATTTGTTTGGCTCAGAAGTCTGCAAGCTGGGAAGTCCAAAATTAAGAGCTTCATCCAGGAAAGGCCTTCATGATAAATCAGAAAATGTCAAAAGCAACACATGGTGGGAGAGAAGAGACGGCAAGAGCAAGAGAAAGACGGTGGGGGGTGGGGATAGGTGAACTCATCCTATCATTATGAAACTGCTCTTCTAATAACAGCACTAATTTATTCATGAGGGTAGAGCTTTCATGACCTAAGCACCTCTTAAAGGTCCCACTCTCAACCCTTGCACTGCGGGTTGTTTCCAACACATGAACCTTGGACACATTCAAGCAATAACAATGAGCATCCACATCATAAGGCTGTTGTGGATTAAATTAATTAACGCATATTAATAGCGCTTTGAAGTGTTGGTCAGATGACACACATTCACAGTGGGTTAGTTATTATAATATTACATAAATAATTAGCCTTTCCAAGACTCCATTTTCTTACTAGAAAAATGGAAATACTAATATCTATTTTGAGTATTAAATGTGTTAATGTAGGTGTACGCATTTAGCACACTGGTGAGATGGGTGAAGACTCAGAAGTGGTTGTGTCCATCCATGTCCTAAGATTAAATAAGCTTTTGCTGAACCCAGTTGCTATTTCAGGGAATAGACAGGGTGGCAGAATAAGAAATAGCACTGACGGTGGGGTGAACTTTGAACCAACTACCCCGAGGGGCTAAAATATTTAGGAAAAAAATATATTTTTCAGTGGGACATGAGTACAACTTTAACTGGCAAATTTTAGTTTCTTCCCCATAGTCAGTAGGACAGACTTAGAAAAAAATTCAAAATCAAAGACAGTAATAACTCTAAGGGTTTGCCCATCTTAATTACATGTAACATCTAACATGTAATTACATCTAACATCTAACATGTAAACTTAGACTTCCCTGTTAGACTAATATTCATAGAAATGATGAATTTATGAAAGTAAACATTCCATGTGTTTTTAAAAAAAATTTCTCTGTACAATAAATAACAGTGATGTTGTTTAACAACATTCTTACTTGGTTTACATCTCTAAAAGTGTGAATTTCTATTAGCACATTCTCAAAAACATGAACAAAAAGATATATAACAGTTGTAGGCCAGCAGAATTTTGATTTGTTTTTATTTCTCCCTGTCTTTATAGTGTCATCAGAGTCTCATTTCCAATTGTGCAGAATCTTTCTGGGGTTAAGGCTAAGTGCTTGACACTTAGTAAAGAATTTTTTTCCCTGTCATTTTTGTTGTTGTTTGGTTAAATAGTTCAGATTTACATACACTTTTCCATTTTTCAAGGGCCAGAGTCAATCTCTTTGTGATAACTTTCAGGCTGAAATACACAGAAACCATCCATAAAAGCATGTTATGTCATTTGAGAACTAAGCAGCAATTGGCATTAGCTATTACTCACTACAGTGAAGAAATTTGTCATTCTCTTTGATACTAAAGTATGTTCATATGCTTCTAATTGATAGATAGGTTTAATTTGTGCCATTTATAGTGCAATGAGAAAAGTAAAAAAAAATAGGTTCTGCCTTTTTTAATTTGATAAAGAACCTTGTTTATATACAAATATAAGGAGTTGCTAAGGGCGCAAAAAAATCTCTCCGGTATAATAAAATTATTTCTTTGATCTCAAATTTTATAAAATGTTCTTATTAAGGAAGAATCATTTTTCATATAGCAATCTTCCCAGAAAAATAAAAAAGATTCATTTTTTAATCTCATATCCCAAACTGAAAATTATAAGGACTATGTTATTATTGGAAGAATTATATTTATTTTTGATATTCATTTTACCTCTAAAAAATTTCTACATGAAATGTGGTATAATTTCTAGAAGATTATGTTGTGTGTAAACCCTAAAAAAATGTTTTGAAATATATCTTCTAAAAACAAGTGCCCAACCTTTACTCCCTTCGACCTGGAAGGAAACAAGTCAAGATTCAAAATTACCACTTTTACCCTGAAGTTTCAGTCACTGCCAAGGCTATAGTTTATATTGAGAGGAAGAGTATAGTCTAGGTCAGTGATGGCGAACATTTTAGAGTTTTCAACTGATACAAAGAGCTCCTGGCGGCACACATGACACAGGTTCACCACCACTGCTTTAGTGAAAAAAGCACTTGAATACTCAGGGAAATGCAGGTTTCCTATCTGCTCTTCCTTTCTCTAGCTATGTGACCTTCATGGAATTAAGTTTTCTCATCTGTTAGTTAAGAGAGTGGGTTCTACTACATTTAAAACATCATATGAGGGCCTGGGGATTTAGGAGTGGTGAGTACGCTTGCCCAGAACACACAAGGCTCTGAGTTCGAGCCCTGGCACAAAAAAAAAAATTATATGATTCTTTAACACACTATATAAAAATAAAGCCAAAATATTAAGGCAGAAGTGACCACCCCCAATCACGGAAGTGTAGCGCTAGCAATATATTGTTTTCTATTTAACGTATCCTTTTCTTTTTGGTGTCTGAAGGTTCCAGAAGACAGCTACAGAACAGATCAGACAGAATAAATTCGAATATCAAAGATAAATATCCCATAAACTTAAAGAACTCAGACACATTCATCAGGCTAGGACTTTAAAATACATGGCAACAACAACAAAAAAATCCCAAAATAAATTTGCCATCTCACTCAAAAGGCCTTGAGTTTGAAGATCTTTCAAGCATCGTTACATTAAAAAGTAAGCAAGCATATTTTGTGAAAGCACTAAGAACAATATTTTTGATACAAAGTTCCTGGAAGCTAGGAGTAAATTTTAAAGAGAGTACAACTAATGTACCTGCCCACATTTCACTTGAGATGATGAAAAATCATGTAATGAACTACACTGTAAAAATCATTTGTGTTCTCGTCATACTGGCACAAAAAGTTAATCTGCTGTATGAGAATATTATTTAAAATTATTGCTTGTGATAAAAATAAGACCATGCTTATCCAGAATTCAAATAAATATATATGATAGAATATGATGCTCTTAAAATAAGTTTATTTCACAAAATCTGCTCCAAAGAGAAAACTGCAACATAGTAAAAAGGCAACTGATTTAATTATTCATATTTTGATCAACTTCATTATTTTATATGTATTTTTATACTTTCAACAGTAGGTCCTACTTACTTAGAAATTTTTCATGAGACATTAGAGTCTGTAATTGTGAAGAAAACTTAAATTATATTAAGCATCCTACATACAATAACACAGGAAACGAAGGCATTTTATAAAAAAATTCAAATATGAAATGTTCTTAATTAGAAAATCCAATTAATATAATACTTTAATAGTTCCTACAGAGCTTACAAAAGAAGATAAAAAATTCATGGGGGATAAACTTAGTTCCGGCTTTTATTGTGGAGATTTTTCACAATTTTTTCCTAACTCTATTCCTAGTTTCCCCTACAGTTCCTAGCATACAGGGTCTGCTAGGCAAAAACCAATTATGAGTACTACTAATAGCAAGATAATTGTTATATCTTGAACTCAGTAAATATTTATTGAAAGAATGAGTGATTGGAAATTCAAATTAAAATTCTGTACACTTTGCATATGTATATTTTGATTTATTCAACAGCTGTCAAAATAGAACCTCAGCGTGGCTGAGACCTGATATTTTCTCATTCTTACATAACAAATTTGAGAGATCTGCTTTCGAAAAGGTAGTGGTTATGGCAGTGGACTTTGAAGCGCTGGAATCTCCTTCTAGAAGTGATTTCTAGGGTCTTTTTGTCCTGAAGAGAAAACTGATCCAAACAAGCATAAACGATGGCAAAGTTTCACATTTATTAAAGGTAGGTAGAGACAGGCTCTGCAGAGTGAATGTGCGTCAGGTAAAAGGAGGAGAAAAGGGAGAAAAAAATATGCCCTACAGCATAGGGTGAGAGATTGTGAAGAGACACCATAACAAATGCTTAATGCCAACTGTCCCTCTTCTATATTGCCCGCTTCAGTATCACAGCTGGGTCAACCCATCAAAAACCTGCCGGAGTTTCCACAAGAAGTCCACATGTAGGACTTTGAGAACTATTCTGCGCACGTGTCCTGGGATGATTAATAGATCATGTCTACTTTCCATCCAGTCTTAGCTACATCCCATCTTCCTGCCTCAGTTATAACTCTTACTAGATTCTAAGAAGACGAATCTTACGGTAGGTAGTTACTCTCGCAGAATTTGAAATGTTGTTAGGTCTTCGTGTAGATAACAATCATGCTGTCATTTTTTAAAAAATATTGACTCTCTTGATTAACCTGCTAAGGTGGCAAAGAACCAAATGATGTTGTTTTATATCTATTTTTACTATAGAATTATGTATGGGTGAGTAGGAAGACATGATATTATATGGATCTATGGATACATATATAACAAGCAATGACCTTATATACTTGTGCATTGAAGGGAAATAATTTTATTGGTCCAAAAAATAAATCAATAAACAGAACATATTCTATAAAGCAGTCAACAGATTGAGCAAAGGTGTGCACATTAGTAAAACTATTTTTTTTAACTGTAAAAATTCCTTACTGTGATAAAGTCTGGTCATGGATATAAGAGGAATCATAGTGTTGTAAGGACTTAGCTGGGAGTGCAAATTAGAAGCTTTTAAAAGATTCATTAACTGTTCTGATTATATGACATATAATGTGTATAGGTATAATAATATTACACATATATTATAAACAAATCTATAGCACATATGTCTTCATTATTTTGAGCAACTGGAATTTTATTCTTAAAAGCCAGGCTTAGGTTACATTAAGTCCACAGAAAGTTATTATTTCAGTTCTAATTCAGTCTCCCAATAGATACAGAGACTGAAAATTCTCTTCTTCTCATTTTTAATTCTTAAAATCTCACATCCTCTCATCTCTTTTGAAGCCTTCCTTGTTCCTCTTGTGTTTTTTTGGTTTTTTTTTTGGCGGTGGGTGGCGCTGCTGGTTATCGAACTCAGAGCCTTAGAGCTTGCTAAGCAAGTGCTCTACTACTTGAGCTAAATTCCCAACCCTCTCTCCTCTTAAGTGAAGAATCCAATTGCCATAATGTGACCAGAAAGTGTCAGATTACATTTCTTATGGTCCAAGTACTACCCAGATGACTGTGCAATTACTCAACTTATTTCAATTTCTCCATCAATAAAGACAACTATGGTGCTTATCTCCTACTACAGTTATAAAAAAGAAGAGTTAAACTTTAAAAGTACCTGACAAATAACACACACTGCATAAATGTTTTATGCCTTTCCATCATATCACAACATTTTATACTTACCTCTTTTATGATAGGTACTGTCCTACATCACTGTATAGTTTATTCAACTGTGTTTCTATTATCATATTATTATTAGGTGGCCAGCTGTGCTCTCTTAAAAATCTTTGAGTCACCTTTACTCAGATACACTGCAAATCCTTACTATCAAGTATACAAAGATGAGCACATATTGTTTTTTGTTGAATACATAAGTGTCAGCAATTGATTTAAAACTATAGGAATTAAGCCTGTTCTGGTTAGTATGAAAAAACTAAATGTACAATTGTATTTAAAGCACTTGGAACTGTGCCTTGCATGGTAACTACTCAATATATCTTAGTTATGTTATCGTTATAAAATGATCTGTGATAAAATGATCTGTTAAAGTTCTAAAGTATCACCAGATAGGGAAGATTGCCTTTGCAGATTACAGAAGGAATGACAGACAAGTTAAAATATAATCTGAGTCTTTGCAGACAAGAAGGAGTTTACCAGGTCTTACTGCATGTAGCTGGAAAGATATATCACATTTTTTTAAAGTGTGAGTATTTTTCAGGGCACCTACCATATTAGGTATTTCTCTATGCACTGAAGGTTCAACACATTCAAAGCTATAAAAATATGGTAAGAAATCCATTCAAAGACATTATACTACTGGTTGATAAGCATATGTTTTAATATGGTGTAAATTGCACATTAATTCAAAATGCATAAAGTTGTGATAAAATTTAGTTAATAGCATATTTTCAAAGTTAATCTTCATTTTATCCTCTTACTCAAATTATTCCTTAATTCTGGTTTTATTATTAGAAAAACATATCAAGCCACTGTTGAAGTCCAGTGTTACTAATTTTCTTTTATATGCAATAGCAACTGAAACTCAAAAGGTAACAACAAAAAACTATTATGATAGCAAAACACAAATCTGTATGATGTAGGATATGAAACAAAGCCTCTTACTGTATCCTGAAATAGATTAAAAAAAATTCACTCCATATCTAATTAATGAAAATTATAAAAGTTATTAAATAATGTAGATAGGTAAAATAAAAGTATCTGTTTCTGTGAAATTGTGATATAATAAAACATCTATAGGGCAAGACTATGAAAACGAGTGTGGTTACACCCTTACTCACTGGAAAACAAGAGCAGCAGCCCCAAAGATAGCGACAACGAAGAACCAACAATGAAAATAGGTTCTGGCCTGTTCATTGAAATCATTTTAATTGTAAAATTTTATTCTGAGTTTCAATGCTAAGCATTCAGAGACACTCTTTCCTATCAACTATATTTTCATACCAAGGACAGATTTTTTTTTCAAAGAACTTTTTTCAAAAGTTCAGGGTTTCAGAAAGGCACTTTCTGAGATTCTGCTATCTTGTAAATTTTGTGCTCAAGGAAAATGCTATCTCAAGTTCCTTTAAATTAAAAAAAATCTATGATATTAAGTGAAAAAGAAAAATGAAATGGCAGTTGGCCATGCCTTAATGATTTAACTTGGCATCTGGTCAAATGACCTGGGCAAATGTTCTTTTGAAAAATGTCATAGAATTTTTATTAATGATGAATATTTAAGGTCTCAAACCATTCTCATCTTACAGAAGACTACTTTAGCAATCTAGGTTCTGTCAAAACTGGGTTTTGAATGACTTGACCCTCCTAGTAATTGAACTAGTTCTGCATGTAAATGGACTCTAAATCACCTTTCCCTCAAGCTCCAAATTCTTCTGTTTGAATGTGAACAAAACACTCAGCAAGTATTAAAGAGACATACAAGCATTTGTTTTTCCAGGAAACTGGCATTTGCCATTCAGTAGCTGTCTGCTGTGCTGAATTATGGGTATTTAAATTTTGCAAACTTGGTTTCATAGACTAACTTTTAGGAATCACTTCTCAATACAACCTGATCCCAAATGGGAAATATATCACGGAGATACAAACTGATGTAAAATAGGAATGAGAAAAATCTCAACAGTTTTGTGCTCAAGTAAATAAGCAAAAAAGGTAACAATGATTAAAAAAAAAAAATGGGAGTGTTAGCATTTTAAATTAACTGATAGTCTGCATGTACTGTTATCAGCTTGTCCCAAGAAGTGGTCTGCAAACTCAACGTTACTGGGTTCTAGATTGCTTGCTTCTCTTTCTGGAGTTGGATTCCAGGTTCTTGTTGCCTTAAACAAAGAATTGAACAAAAAGAGCACCAAAAGCAGCGGCAAAGTTTATTCAAAAAAGCGAAAAGTGAAGAGTGGGAGAGAAACTGGCTCTGCAGAATGAGCTTGGGCAAAAAAAATAGATAAAGGATAAGTTAAAAAATGACAGTACACACCTCATCTGAAAAGCGTGCTGGGGCTACAGTGCAAACTCCTGTATGATAGTGGCTTTCTGTGATGGCTGGTCCTTTTTATGCCATCTATATGTTGTGGAAGCTTTTTGAGAAGTTCTACATACAGGTGCGGGGAGTGGAGGTTGCTGAGCTAACCCAACCCAGCCTGACATTAGGTCTAGGCCATCCTATGGAAAACCTGCTGGAGTTCTGACGTGAAGTTCACGTGCAGGGATTTGGGGACTCTTCTGCACATGTGTCCGGATCTTGTAATTAACAGGTCATGCCTACTGCCTCGGCCAGCTTTGCCACACCCTACTCTCCTATCTCAGTACTGTGTAACAGGCATTTTTATTTAATTTCATTGACAGTTTTTGTATGAAACTTTACATAAGATAAAAGATGGATACTAGCATCAAGTTGGTAAATGACAGAATCACAAATGAGTAGAGTAACTTTTGAGATCAACTTTTCAAACTTATTAGAGAGCAAATTCTAGAATGTGAAAGACCTGGTTTTAAATCCCAGAACTACTGAGGCAGGAGAATGGGGTGTGGCAGAGTAGTTGGAGAAGTAGCCTTGACCTGTTAGTACAAAATCCCAGGACAGAAGCACAGAGCAGTTCCCAAAGCCCTGCATGTTTGTTTCTTTAAGAATCCAAGCAAGTTTTCAATAGGATGGCATAGACCAGATACCAGTGGAGGAGTCAAAAATACAAAAAAGACAGTCGACATTGAGCTACTTACTGTGTTCTCTGGCAGCATCCTGCTCTTGTCTTGTAGGGTGTACTATGCCTACTTTTACTTGGCTCAAACTCACTCTACAGAGCCTGTTTCTTTCCTACCTTTAATAACTGTGTTTTAGTTATTTTTCTCTTGTTGTTGGGACAGAATATCTGACACCTAAAGTTAGAGGAAGAAAGGTTTATTAGCTCACAGTTTGTAGAGCTTTTAGTCTACAGTCTGCTGGGTCCGAGGAAGGGCGGCATGGCAGACTGGCAGTAAAGTAAGGGAAGAATGCCAGGAATGTAGGCAAGGAATGCAAGCAAGCAATGCAAGCAAGCAGCTAATTAGCTTCTTACTGTATCTTATATCTTATCTAGGCTACCTGTCTTTAGGGTGGGCAGTACTCTCACCCTTAATGTTAATACCCTTAATCTTAGTTTCACATCCTTGATCCCAACAGAACCATGCCAAACTGATCAATAGATTAATTTAATAACCACACACTCCAGATCCAGCTATCTCTTACCACATGAGGCTTTAGAAAGACATCTAGACACAAACCATAACAAACTGTAAAACCTTGCTGAATTTTCCACTTGGCTCAGGAAAAAACAACAACAAAAACAACAACAAAAAACTAGAAACTACCTCAAGAACTTGACTCCAGCTCCCCAAAACCTGGTAACACTACCGTGCTCTAGCAGTGAAGTTACTTGCAACTTAGGTCACCTCACTGTGCCACAGTTTTCTTATGCATAAGATGGGAACGGTAGTAACATGTACCCAAACAGTCTCATAAAACTTACATAGAGGAAGCATATTAAGCTTGAAGAAGACTGTTTCGGGCACATACAATAATACTATTATTGTTATTTTATCATTATTTATTTACTACTTATTACTTTATTGTCCTTTCACAACTATTTTTAATTACAGTTGTTGCAACTTATGCATATCACAAGTAATTAATAATTTGGCTTTTACTATAGATTTCTATAGCTTTAAAAGTCAAGATTTCTAGCATGTTGGAGATTTGAAGATTTGGTGCTCAATAATGTGTTATTTAGGAAATATATTATCTAGACAATGATATAGGTAGTACAGTTGGGGCTCCACTCACAGGAACTGGGCAACACCACAGAGCCACCCCTCTCTGCCTTTTGCTCAGAGAAGGCAGAAATAAGGATAACGAAGAGTCCTGGTGATTTCTATCGTTTCAGGCCTAGAGTATCTACAATGACCTTTCCTCACTCGGAACCTGATAAAGGCTCATACATATGGACTGCATGGTATGCAGGCAATTACAACCAAATAAATTATAAGAATGGGCATGCAAAGTAGATACAACTGAGATGACTCAGCACTCTGTCAATCATATTGTCAGTCATGCCCTGAAAGGCCCAATGGGAGGCACCCTAGGAGGGGCACACATTTTCAAATCCTTAAACCCTATTTATTTCCTGTTCATTATATTCTTCTCTCCTATTTTCTCTTCACTGGCATCATTTTTCCTTTTCTCCTAGCATGAACCTGCTCTCTCTAAGCGCACCTTCCCCCATTAACTTCATTAAATTTAGCTGCTTTTTTCTGTACCATTGTGTGCAACATCTAATTTTCTCTTCATCATTCACAAGAACCTGGAAACCTTTCTAGGGATCACCATTAACCATAGTAACTGTTATGGCTTGTGTCTAGATGTCTCCCCAAAGCCTCATTCTGTCACAGGAGGGGCTTTTCGGAGGTGGCTGGATCTAGAGTGTGTGATGCTGGGATGAAGGGTGTGTGATTACAAAATGAGTGGACTGACTGGTTTGGCATAGTTCTGGGTAGGGTCAAGGGTGCCCCACTCTGGGTATGAGTGCTACCCACCCTCAGGGCAGGGAGCCTGGATAAAATATGAGGGACAGAAAGAGGGCTAGTGTCCTCACTCACTCGCTGCTTGCTGCCTGCCCTACTTTGCCATGGACTTTCTCCTCTGCAGTGCCCCTCTGCCAAGCCACCTTGCCTTGGAACCAACAAACTATGAACTGAAATTTCTACAAACTGTGAGCTAAATAAACTTTCCCCCCTTAATTTGCAGGTGTCAGATATTTTGTCTCAGCCACAAGAAAAGTAACTAAGACAGTAACAAATATATCCATAACTATATTAAAACAGCATTAATCTAAATAATAACAGTATAAAAGTTGGAAAATTAAAAATAGAGCAAGTATATATATATATATATATATACACACACACACACAAGACTTGAGCAAGTATATATATACATATATACACACAAGTATATATATAGCAAGTATATATATATATATATGTATATATATATACACACACACATACAAGACTTGAATAGTCTATGTGTACTACATAAAAGGAGCAATGGAGGGAAAAAATGGAAAGAGAAAGCTACTAAATATTTGACATACATAGGATTCTCTATTATTTTTAAAAAATATACAGCTGTGTTGTGAACATGCACCTATGCCCTAAAATGAATTACTGCAAAAATGTACTGATAAAGTGAAAAAACAAAATGAAATATGTAACTTTAACACATATCTCTCACTTCTTATTAAATCCATAAACCATTCATAGGATCTGTCAATTCATTCCAAAATCATTTCTCTGTACCTACCACCTTAGGTACAGAGAAATACACCTTAATACAGACCCCCATCATCTCTCACTTTTGTTCCTACAATTACCTTCCCACCTCTACGCACATGAGCTTCACTCTAAGTTTTCCTCTACATATAAAAAGAATAATTTTTGGAAGAACAAATCTGATCTTGTCACTCTATAGTATTGTGGGATTCCTTTCACTCTTAAACCCTTCAGTGGCTTTTCCCTTATGTGGCCACACTGTGCCACTCTCCAAGATCTCAGACAAGTCTTAACTGCGGTCCTCCTCTTTAGCCAACTAACTCTCTTTCAATTCCCCATACTAGAAATTGCTCCACTGACGTAAGTAGTTGCACAATTGTGTTGTAGAACATTCTGCCTTCACTTACGCCTGTGGTTAACTGACTCATTCCTCCAATCTCAACTGAAATCAGTCACTTGAAAAAGATCCTTCATTGACTCCTGTGATGTAGTAAAATCTGTACTGCAGGCTTGAAATTAGTAAGTGCCTGTACCTCAACATTATTATAACAATTTCAACTTTATTGGCGTCCATTTGATTCTTGTCTCTCTCCATGCAATTAATAATAATTAATAATTATTAATAATAAATAATGTGTATTAGGTATTTGCTAGTTATATATGTTTAAAATTATATATAGATACAGATATAGCTATTCCAGTAACAACCTGAAGAGTAAGCCCTACTATTAATATCACTTACAGAGGAAAAATAATATAAGATATAGAAAACATTAAGTATATTGTTCAAGGTCACAAGCAGCAGACTCAGGGTTCACACCCAGGCGTTACATTCAGAGTACATTCTCTTAATCACTTCGTTTGTTACTTTTGAGGAGCAGCGAAAGGGTTGATGTTACTGCTATTGTACCTTCAGGAATAACCAGAGCAGTAGAGTACAAATTGGTAAAAAATCAATAAGAGATATTTTGCCATTATCTATCAAAAAGTAAAATGTACTTGTTTTGAACCAGGAATTCAGATTCTCAGGATTATCGTGACGCGCTAACGGCACATGTGCTTGACGTAAATAGAAGAATATGTATTGCTTTACTGTGTGTAGCACAAATAAGCTGGGAACTATGTCAAAGTCAGTAAGGGAAAGAATAAATATATCTCCATGTATCCATATGAATGAATATTCTATGGTCTATAAAAACTAGAAATGTAATGCTGATGTGAAACAATACATGACATATAAGATTAAGAACATATCAAGAAAAAAAAGGGAGAGTGAAATAGTATGTAGTGTTCATTATAATTTTTAAAGAATATAATAAATATATTTATATATCCAGAATATCTACATGAATATAAGAGTTAGTAACAATGTTTGCCTGTTGGAAGACTAGATCCCAGAGACACAATCATTAGAGTGACATTCCTCAAGACCCATTCTTCCGTATTATTTTCTTCTTCCAATAGCATGTATTAATTTTATAATTTTTAAAAAAAATATATGCTTAACTCATGGTTTCAGGAATATAGTTCAGAGAGAATGTTTGAGAAAATGGTAACACAGAAAAGTTTCTGTTGAAGAGCGTAAATCCTTTCACATGCACTACTTAACCAGAATTGACGAAAATAGTTTAAAACTTTTTTCTTATTTAATGAACACAAAAATATAAAAATTAAATGTTTTAATGGAATACCATGTGAGGTTTCTATACATGTATACTTTGTGTAATGAGTAAATCAGACTAAACATATCTCTTAAAAATTATCATGTTTATACTGAAAATATTCAGATTGGTTTCTTATAGCTTTTTATAGTATACCATACATAATTGTTATCTATAGTCACTCCATTCTGCAATAGTACATCAGAACATCTTCCACTTACGTAGGGCTATCTGCTGGCCTAACCGGAAGGGCGGAACAAGTAAGTCTTCAATATGTATTTAAGTCAGCAATTGAAGACAGTCACTTTCACACATTAGATGACTCATAATTCATCTTGGGGAAATATGGTTGCTCTTTTAGCAAGGCACATGCAAGAGCATCTGGAAAATTTCCTGATACAGCTTTGTAGAAAGGGGCTCTAAGGATCCCGAGTGCTTCTGTTGGTTAGAACAGCCAGATTAATACAGCAAAGATAGTGTGAGGAATATTAGTGAGAACGGTGATAGTCAACATTTAATTTTTATCCGTCTTCTTTTCTGTGCTGTGCTCCAAATCTTTAGTGAGAGCTAAGCACTGAAACTGATTTATAGATGATGTGGAATATTGAAAGTAAAATTAAGTGGTCACCCAGACTGGATGTCAAGTATCAACTGCAGGGCCAGGAAAGACAGATAAGAACATCAAGCTTCAGGTTAAAAAAAGCCCCCTGCAGAGTAGACTAAGGTAAGAGAAATGTAACTTCCTTTTATTCTTTTTTTTTCCTTTTCTTTTTTTTTAAAACAGGGCCTCGCTGTGCAGTTCAGGATGCATAAAGTAAGGATCTTCAGTGTGAGATGGGCTATTAAACATTAGTACTGGTGTGCAACAAGTTTCAGCCTGTAGTCCAGTCAGTCTGTTGTGAGCTGTGGCTGAGGGAAGGTGCATTTTAATAGGGACCGGTTTTTGTACAAGACATTTTCCCCAAGATTGGGGCGGGCAGGCTGATGAGAGTCAAAGGAGCGGCAATCTAGATACTTCCCTGTCTTGGACACTTTTATACTGCTGGGTCAAAACACCAGACATTCACAAGTTAAAGGAGGAAAGGTTTATTTTAGTTCACGGTGTGTAGAGGTTTCAGTTCATAGTTGGCTGGCTCCAAGGCAGGGCTGCATGCCGGAGAGGCATCACAGAGGAGAAAGAGCTTGCGGCAAGGCAGGCAGAAAGCAGCGAGACGTCCTTCTTCTTTCCCTTTTTATTCCATCCAGGCTATACGCCTATTGGTTGGTGCCACCCACAATCAGAGTGGGTTTTCCATCTTCAGTAAGCCCACCATCTGCACCCAGGACTGTGCTAAACCAATCAGTGGACTCATGCAGTATCACACACCCATGACCCAGTTACTCCCTAAAGCTCCTCAAAGGCTTTTCTGGGAACTTGTAGATAAAAATCGTAATGCTCCCCAACTCACAGCTCACAGCAGGCTTCACGCTGCTGTGGGAATCTAGTGTTGTTGTTGATCTGACAGGAGGTAGAACTTAGGCTGTCCTGGGAGTTCATCTTCTGCTGAGCAGGCCAGGTCCTAACACACATAATTAGTATGATCCATGGCTTGTGGGTTGGGGGTCTTTGTTTTAGAGTAAATCATATTAAAGTTGTGCGATAGAGCCCCTTTCAGATTCTATTAAATTATTACATTGCATCCTCATCCACCTTATTCACTTGATCTGGCACCCTGTAACTTCTTGCTCTTCCCCACAGTAAAAATGACCATGAACAGTAAATATTTTTAATAATTCAGAATATGGAGGCAGCCACAACAGTGCAACAAAAGACACTCCAGGAAGAGTACTTCCAGAACTGCTTCAGAAAGCGGCAAAAAATATGGGATAAATGTGTCTAAAGTGCAGAAATATTTTGAGTAGGATTAATGGCAAAGTTTATTTTACTATCATAATTTTTAACTTAAATATTCTTGTATATTTTGATCACATCTCGTATTTGTTGAGAGCACTGTATTTTCCACATTGTATACTTCAGAGAGCCCTCATCACAGTGCTTATATCATCTGCTTTGAACAAAGTCTGGAGAAAATGTATAGGAAATCTTTCAAAGGCATGGAAATAAGCAAGCTATGGCCTCACAGCTTTCTTTCCAAACGATTTTATCTTCTATCACCTTTTAGTATGCCAAAAATAATTTTTGAACAGGAACACAGTTCAGATTTACATGATGTCTGTATTGCACACTGATAATGACATTGTAGTTGACATGAAAACACACATATATATTCAGGTAAGAATTTTTATACTCAATCATGCTGTCACAGGTGAGAAGAAATTCAGAAAGACTAAAGTAAATTATTAGGAAGTACTGTTTTTTGAGTAATTAGTACTGAGGAAAAGAACAGTATTATAGGTCAACAAAATAATTATTTCACTGTTTGGCAGATAAATGATGTTTTCATTGCCTCTTTTAAGAAATATTTAATTAAAGGTCCTTAAATTTTGAATATTAATTAATAGTTCAGGCTGTCTGTAAGTAGAGGATCATTTTTTGTGACTTTTGAAAGAGTATGCTAATGATTGTTACACATTTCTAGATGGAAGATAAATTGTCAAGTTAGTAACTCCAGAATTTTATGTTCAGATTTACGAAAATTTACACTTGTAAAAGCTTAGGAACTTGTATGCAGGATTATTTATTTGCCATTGAAATAGAGTATCTAAATCACTGCCACTCAAAACATCTAGGCAAGGATACTCTACCAAGTTAAGGGCAGGGGGTAAATGATAACACCAAATATAAGCATTACAGATTTATTCCATTTATAATTAACCACTGTGTTAAATTTTATATGGAAAAGGGACATGGTATTACTAGTGTCTTAAGTTTAAAACATTTTTGGTGTGTTATAAATTGGAAATTATAGTAGTCTGAATGCTTAACAAGTACTGGAAACCAGGAAATTTGAAAACCTGCAGGTAGAAACTTTAAATATTGCATATTTCATTAGATGGTTCTTTTTCTCTGTTGCAAATATCAATTATTAAATACAACCAACATTATTTAAGTAGTTGCTTTTAATCATAATATTTTACATGTATATTTATACCACCATAATGAAAGCTCCCAATGTGTTTTACAGACTATACACAGTTTTATTAATAAAATGTGGCTATCTCTACTAACAGCACATTTGTATTCAAGATAATTGTAGTATGCAATAGACATAGATTATGCTAATAGACAAGAGAGAGAACATGAATAAATAAAAGCCATGGATAATCCCCAAACCTAATTTCAACAACCATTTTAAATTTTCCTCTTCCACCATACCTTTATGAGGGCTGCTAATAAGTAATAAAATTGACTGATTGGCATTTCATTTTCCCTTCCTTCTGTTGCTCACCTACTGGTAGAAATGCTAATGGGCATGAGAATAGGCATTGGGCAGGTAGTAGATGAAAAAAGGAAGAGAAAGAGGAACAGAAGTAATTCACCAGCTAGATAATCAGCTCATGAATAACAGAGAGTTGACTGAAATGGTAACACTTAGGTAAGTGCTGCAATAAACTCAGTAATCAACATCCTCAGTGGTTTGGTGGCAGGTAAGAGAGCTACCACCTTCAAACCCACCAGCAAGTTCATGATTCTTACAGGATCTACACTGCAAACAGGATATCAGGCTTCAAGATAAAAAAACACAGGGCATTTGAACAAGAGAGTTTAGATCATCTATAAGATGTCTTTGCTTATGTCCCATGAAGGCTCTAAGTTTATAAGAAATCTTAAAGGGATTTCATTATGTTGTCATTGTGCTGCTTATAAAATCCACAATCACAAATTTCAAAATTCACAATATGGAGCCATGTAGATCTTTTTGATCTTCTCCAAATTATTTTTTCCCTTAATTGTGGAAAGTTACAGATGATTATTTCCTTGCACACACAGGGAAGTACTGTGAAAAGTTAGATAGCTGGATAAAGAAACATATATATTTATAATAATTTTATTTGTGTACACAGTGTATCGCAGTTATGTTTAAAATCACCCCTAATAGAGGATGGTGTCTTTATTTCATTTCCCTTGCTCCATTACGGAACTCTAAAGAATATCCAAGTAAAGAATAGTTGTTGTCTTAATGGCAGCGTAAAGAAACACAGGTCATGTCTACCTTTTTAGTCTCTTTTAATCTATTTGCTTTCTATAATAATTTTAAGATGTTTATCAATAAACCCTCCAATTCCAATCAAATAAAATCTTCCCCTTACAGAAATCTTCCCCTTCTAAACTTTTAAGGATTTACTACATTTTTCCCATGTTCTCCAAGAGATTAAGTTTCTATGTTTTTTTGTTTTTTGGTTTTGTTTTTGTTTTTTTTCCACAGAAGCCAATCACATTCTTGCAACCTTCAGGCAAATCCACCATCCAGGAAAATTTTTACTTAAAAAAAATCAGTATCTTGACTTGGTGGTCTACACTCTTAAGAAAGTCAAAGCAAACCATCATTCTCCTGTTTGAGAAATAGTGACTGCTGGAAAATAAGTTAGTGACTGCATCTCCAGATAGGTGCTTACTATCACATTTGTACTTACGGCCTCAAAACTCTGGCATGTCATTCCTAATTGGTTCCTAAGCAGTTCACAGTGTGCCCTCAGTGAGCTGTCATCAACAGAAGGATGCGGCAATGCCAAATTCTGAAAGGCTTGACAGCCGTTGATCAGGATATTTTCATTTAGTGGACATACAAAACGTCTTCTGACATTAAATGGACAAGTGCCATAAGTAAGGTATATTTTGCACGTATTCAAATTTAGAATGAACAAGAAGTAGCTTATAGTAGCTTTTAAAGAAACGGAGTCCGTAAGTGTTGATTTTAGTATAACACTGAATTTGTAAACTTGTTGACACTCCAAGATAATGAATTATCACAACTAAAATAATGTAAATTTAATTTTACACATTTTTCTTTCAAAAACAGTTCATAGTTTGAAGGGAACACATGCACATGGAGAGTGCTCTTTTATAAGATTTCTGGGTTTTGTTTTTTTCCTTTTTTGCTATGATCTGTCTTTGGCTTAGTTACTATAAAATGAATCAAGCATAGATAGGAAAACATGAATGGAAAGGTTATATGTAAACACTTTTGAATGGAGAGAAACTAAACTTCGACTCAGAAGGCCTCCTGGGACATCATGTTAGGCTGTTAAAGTGATTTATAATATTACTACCTTTTAGTTGACAAAACCTACTCCACAAAATTAAATAAGGCTATAGAAATTAGAAAATGACTTTTTTTTTCCCTCTCCTTTATATGTGGAAACTATTATAAACTATTGGAGAATATGTAAATTCCACTTCATACTTTTAAATGTTCTGTGAAAGGTTACACTTTTCTTACATAGCTTTCCCAAGATATTTATTTGTTCCTTGTTGTGATCTAGATTTTAATCTTTTAAATTCAAATTTTGATGGTGAATAATGTTAGTAATTACGAAAAAACAATTATTGCACAATGTCTAGCAAACTTGAAGAATTGTAGTTCTAACGGCTAAGAGAATGTTTTAATAAAAAGAAAAAAGAAAATCCTTATGGAAACTTGAAAAGAGTTGGGAAATAATACTTTCTAAAGAGTGAGAAACACAGAAAAAAAAAGACTTATAAACTGTCTGACTTCACAGTTTTACCCTGAAATATCCCTGGTTACAATATCTCAGAATATATTGCTATATTCTTGTGTTATGATTTCAGGATGAAAATATTGAAAATTAGAATAATGAAATGATTCTCATTTCAGACATCTCTCTTACAAAGAAGCGTGTTTTATAGCATCAAGTGTCTACTGTCTCCACCACCGTTAAGTTTGGCTAGTTGGGAAAGAATCGGAATGGCATTGGCCTGATGAGTTCAAGACAGCAATTGTTTTAATTATGCTTAGGTTGAGGAAATATCAATAACAGTTTAGATCGGTCTTTTTGCTATGACATGATTAGAACAGAATGAGTGGAAGAGATATGCACAGCAATCTGCATATGAATTCTGTAAATCTTCTAAGGAAATTACCAACTGAATGAATGCAATAATTATTCCAATGAAAGGTTTTAAAATTAAAAAACATTGTATTCTTCTCCCATTACACAGATTTTGTTGTTGCTACTGTTTTAAGTTTGGATTTTTTTTTCATTGTTTCTGGTTAAAAGTAGAAAGGAATATGACTAAGAGGAAACACTGCAATAATAAAAAGAATCCATGGCACTGGCCATGATAGCTATTTTTGAGTTGAACTTTGACAGAGCTAAATTGTACAAACATAGCACCCACAGGCAGCAGAACCTAAGAACCCCAATTACAGCCAGCCCTGGGTTAACATATCTTTAATATTATTTTCTACTTAAGATTTTTGAACATTAAACAGAATTTATAAAATTTAAAATAATCTGTCATAGTAAGATACAATCCAAGAAATTTTTAGTCTGCACTTTCCTAGCTACTTCCATATATATTGGTTAATCCAAAACTATTCTCTATATCATGACTTCATCATTATAGTGCTACATCAACACTGTTAGAGATTTTTAAAAAATGCGTTCCTGTCTCATTCAACTCATACATGATCCAACTACTAGAAATCTTGTATCATTTTCTGTAAGTGTACTTAAGTGTCTTATAATGCTTATTCAGCGATGACTACATTACTAAACACTCTACTTACTATATCTTACCAAATTTTATCAAATTATACATAATAAAATGTCACTTAATAAAATAATACCAATATTTATTTACTTACATTTATGGTCAAAAGCATATGTGGGAATTCTACTTTAACCATAAAATATATTTAATAAAACTCTATAGAATTCATTAAAATAATTTTGCTTTTGCTTGAAAAGAGAATATATTTGTTCTCTATTGTTTTAGCTATTTTTGGATTATATCTTCATTTCTTTCAAGGTGAGTTCTGCCAAATTAAATATAGGGGTCAGTTTTGTTGTTAAATTACATTTGCAAAAGCTAAGAAAGTTACTACAGAAATAAAATCACATATATGTAAAACTTCACTATTGACAATGCATTTTCACCTTGATTTTTTAATTTAACTCTTACAGTAATTCTGTATGCTACTGAGAGTAGCCATACTATGCTACCATAACAATATTCAAATTATATGTCTAATTTCTTGCTTATTATAAGTATTTACTGTGGGAGAGCTAGAGTTTTTACTTTGTTTTTTAGCACTTGGGAATTTAGGTTGACTGACACTTTATCTCACTATCTAGTTCTAAAATCTCCACAACAGTAACAGTAAAAAAATAATGTATGGCACACTGATGTATAGTTTCTACCAAGAAGGGACACAATGTTTTGTATTTCATATTTAATTGGCCAAAGGAATTCACATGACCCTATTAACCCCAAAGGAGAAAGAAAAATGAAATTTTAACAAATGAAAAGAGCTTGCTTAGAAATATTTCATGTTTATGCTAATGATTATTATACTTAGAAAAGTCATTATTATGTCATAGATTATTTTATTTATTCAGGCATTTATTCAATCTATTGTATTGTGTTCCTTCAGTAACAAGCTCTCACAGAAGACTGTACAACAGAGTTAGTTTCATTTCTTTGGTTGTTTTAATCAGTTAAATGTGCTTTGACAAGCTAGAAAAGAAATCCAGTAGTTTTGTGTTAAATTACCTTTCCTTATCATAGCTATTGAAATAGCTTCAGTTCACTGGGATAGAGTTCCATTTAACTGCCTTTATTATCATTTTTCCAATACCCATTATAAAAGAGCCAATATTAGTGACGCCAGTTGTCCAATTACAATCAAGAGCCTGGAGTAATATTAAAAGTTTCCCATCACATGAGATCAACCATAATGGATGAAGACTTCAGAAATGATTCTCTTTAATAAGCAAATCAGAAAGAGCAAATAATTGCCTTGGTCTTTTAACTGGTGGACCCTCCAATTTCAGTTGCTGAGTACCACTTCTTGACTGTTGTCCAATAAAGGGCAGCATGTTAGCTATAGTTGAAATGACTGGAGCCACAACTGTTCGTGTAGATGTCAGTTTCCTTGTCTAAAACTCTCGATACATGACAGGCCAAATTTTTTTTTTTTAAATAAGTATATACATATGAATATGTCTATTAGTTTCTTCATTTGAGAAACGTTCACTTTCCTTGGTTCTTGTTTTTCTCACACACAAGAGAGCTTTCCTTACAAAATGTTATGATTTGATCTTAGCAAGACATTTTCACATTTGGTTCACTAACGTATCAGCACAACTGAGCTCCATTAATTTGTGGGTGCACTTTGGTTGATTTTTAACCATTTGTGAAAAATATGACAAACCAGAAACCCATGTGAGCCAGAATCAGTGGGAATGTTTCTCTTACATAACTGCGTGTTCTGAAATTCACACTGAAATCATGTATGTTCCGGTTGGCTTTCAAATTTCCTATGTAATGTTGAGTTTAATTCTCTATTTTTTGAGTTTAATTATATGACTTCATGGTCTATCAGTGATGATGTGATAATGAATAACCCCAAAATGTACACCAATTTATCTGTGTTCATAAGAAGATAAGCTTTTGTTAATAAAAATAGAAAAAACTAATAAAACATTTAATTCAATATTGTTGGCTAACAGAAACAGAAAGGTTGGGTAACTGAGTACTTTTAAACAATAAGAGAAACACCGCAAGCGAATTTGGCTTAAAAAATTTGTACAAAGCTGACAAACCCACATTAGGGAAGTTGGCAGAAGCCCAAGATGCTTGGGAGGGTGAAAAGCAGGAACAATGAAGGGGACTCATCGGAAACTGTCTGGTTTGCACACTGTCTGCTGTTGCTTGAAATCTGACTGCCACGTGTTCCCCTGCCTCTAGAACATTACCTAGTTCTTCACTGATTTCTGACTGAGATTAATTCACAGGGCCAACTCCTGGCTATACATGGATTTGAAAAGGGTAGAATATGGTTCATTCCCTCAGCAAAAATCTAAAAGTATAGAAAATTACTATGAGAGGTGATTCTCAGTACCTGCCAGTCAGAGGAGAACACATACAGTACTGAATTCTCGTGCACTAGATATTACTCCAGCTGTGTGGCGCAGGAAGGAGTGGGGAGGGATGCAGGTCCAAAACATTTTTTAAATAATAAAACACATATATACTACCCAGAAATAATCCTGAAAGTATGACTTGTAAAAATGTTATCTTCTGATTGTACTTTTAAAAATTTTTATTAAAAATTATTAAAGAAAACAAAATAGTTTTATATTTAGCATAAAGTCTGTTTTATTGTTATCATAATTTATTTCTAGGAAAATAGTGCACAATATATTTGTGCTTTTTATTCTTTAGCTCCCAGGAAAGTGCCCTACTTGCCACAATAGACATCCAGGACTAATAGAATCATCCAAGTTATTACTGTTCAGATCTTGAATGTCCCCTCAAAGCCCATATGCTGAAAGTCTTGGTTCCCAGCCTGAGATGCTACCGGGAGGTAGTGGACCCTTTAAGAGGCAGAGTTTAATGGAAGAAGTTGGGTCATTGGGAGCATGGCCTTGAAGGGTACATTGAGACCCTGCCCCTTCATCTCATTTTATGCTTCTTAGTAGCCTTGAATTGCACAGTTTTGGTTGGCCATGTGCTTCTCACCAGTCTGTCCTACCTTGTCATAGTAAAAAGTCATGGAACCAAGCAACATGGACTGAACCTCTCAAAGCCAGAGCCAAAATAGATGTTTCCTCCTTTTAAGTTGATTATCTCAGTCACAGTAACAGAAAGCTAACAAACACACTATACCATGATGACTTAGAAGAAATTTACCTAAAACAACATTAAGGAATACTTATGCTTCAATAAACATTAACCTCAACAATTTACAAAAGAATAAAAAATATTGTTCTTTGCAAAATGTTTTTTCCTCTGCTGTCTTGCAGGTATATATATATATATATATATATATATATATATATTTTTTTTTTTTTTTCCCTAACTGTCCAGATAACTTTTGCATCATAGTTATCTAGGCAGTAGGGATGCTTGTATAATGCACGCTCCCCAGCCTCATCTTGTTTCCTCCGAAATCAGGATGGCAACACTACTTTCAGAGAAACATCCCAAGTATGTCAGAAGATAGCAAGTTTGAGTCCAACCGGGGCAACTTAGAGAGACCCTGTCTCAAAATAAAAAAGTAATGGGGATATAGCTTAGAGCAAAGACCTTGGGTTCAATCCACAGTACCATAAAACAATCAGACAAAAACAATAACAGCAAAAGAACTGCATAAGGAATTGTTATCAGTACCTACCTCTGAGGTTAATTTAAACTGCATCAAGTTGACTAGTTAAGAAACAGGAAAGATCAAATAGAATTTGAAAAGAGAAAATATAAAGCATTATGGAATTTGATGTTATTGAAACCCTATTGTCTAATATTTGGCCACCTTTATATTCCAAAACGTAAGATGTTTATGCTCATTGCATCAAAAGTGTTTTAGATGGTTAATACAGTGTTTTAAAATTTACAATGAATTTTCATGATAAGCCAAAGTCTCATCTGTTTTCCTCAAAAATATCACACAAAATATACTAGATATCTGTGAAAGAATTTTAAACCAAATTTTAAAAATCTGATTTTTTTTTTGCCCTATGGGCCTTTTTAAGCATGCGAAAGGAAAAGCTATTTTGAATGAAAGAGATACTGCTAACAGAAAGGGAAGTTACCAGTGTGCCTTTAGACAGCTTCTGGCCTTAGAGTGTTCTAACAAAGTGCATTGAAATGAATGGAAGCAATTATAAAAGGAAGCTGCTGACCTTTGTGAAAAGGCTGCCAATCCATAATACCTCCTGCAATGCTCATCCCCTTTATTTCTGCTTAACAAACCTTGTCACCCTTGTCGCAGTGCCTCCGAACCCCTTGTTAACTTCTCCCCTTTTGTTGTCTTTAGGGTATCTGCAGCAGGCCTGTCTGCCGACATACCTCTCAATTGCCAATTAAAGGAAGTTTAAGAATGAATACCAAGGGATGAATTAACCTAGCAAGTTAACCTGGAAAAGAATGTGTTAGGGATACAAACTGTCATCATCACAGCCTTCCATATTTACCTACTGATCTGACTTGCGTGGGAAGGTGTCTGTTGGAGGATAGCTTAGGTTACTTGTTTGCACAACAATTAGAAATCACCTTAGTGCAGTTTTCATAAGTGCAGGCAACCTGAATGGCTGGCATCAGAATCCCAGAAACACCTTCCTATACATTCCTTTTCCCTCAAGTGAAAGAATGCTAATATTTAAGCACTGCTTTGCAGAAACACTTAACAGCTACCTGGAGGTAGTATAAAGCAATTCCTCTAGGAGAGTCTTATCCAGAATATTTTCTTGCTTTATAATGCGGATTTAACATTTAAGCCCCTGGATCAGTCCTGTTTGGATTAACAATCACTTGAATGATTATTAAGAATTGAATAGTTCTGACACTCAGATGAGAAAAAAATCCTGTATTAAAATTATGATTTCAACATCTAATCAAGATTTTTTTTGTTTGTGTTTCTGATTTTCTGCTCTCAAAATTAAGTACCTTAGTTTTCTTCAAGGAACATTTTAGACCATGAACGTTCACTACCACTGAATAACTTGTTAATGTGCTTGTGGTAGGAAAATGTAAAGAAACCAGACAGGAGAATTTAAATATGTAGTGCATCTGATTTAGAGGTAGTTATTCGCCATATAGATCATAAATTGCTGCTAATATTTTCTGACAACATATACAACCTTTAAGCTTAGAAAGGTAAGAGCAAAGGAGAGAAAATGCCTATGATGAGTTTTATCTGCTATAAACTATCTTTCCCTCACATGTCTGATTTAATATCTCAAAAGAACTATGATATCCTTATTAATCCTAGTTTTCAGACAAGGAAACTAAAATATATATAGATGAAGTTATTTTTCTTAAACCACATAGCTAGTAGAAGTCACGGTTAAAACTCAAAGCAAAATTTTCCAGTTCAAATAGAGTTTTCGTTTCTCTTCCATATTATACCATATCATTCATAAATTAATGCTTCCCCAGATCAACTGGTTCTAAACATCAATTTCAGAAAAGTCAGTATACATCAGGTACTGACTATACGACACCTAAGTAAATACATGATTTCTAAGAACACTGGAGTTTAGACAAATTCAACACGTAAAAATAGTTTTGCTGCATGTTTTATTAATACAACCTGAAAAACGTTTGTTTCTTTGGGTTCACCCCATTTTCACACTGAATAGGAAAAACTGTATTATCTAAGTGAAGAAAAGTAAAGATGTAAGAAGGAAAATTATACATAGCTATCACTTGATTAAAATGTCCAATTCTAATGACAAGGTCATTGAAAAATACTGCAACTTGCCTAAAGTTAAACAATAGTTATGCAAACAGTAAAATAGTGTGTGCCTCAGTCTTTAAGATGGTTGAGTATGTCAAGCAGAATTATTTTTGTTTCTTCATTAAATGTTTGCCAGTGCATTTATATTAGAGTTAGCATTTTTCTTTTTCTCATGCTTTCTGAGAATATGTAAAAAATGGCCATATTCGTATATACAGTATTAATGTTTATAACATATATTTATTTATTAAGAGCCATGGTCGATACAACAAACTTGTAAATCCTTACTTTTCCCATATTTCTAAATTCTGGATATTTTCATATCTTACCTAAGTGAGGAGGGCTGAATCAACTGCTCAGAAATTCCTCACAAAGAAGAACTCTTAGTAACAGGACCTGCAGATGCATCAAAAGTTGATAGCTGCTAGTCTCACAGTACCAGACTACTATCGTACTTTATTTTTTAAATGAAAAATGAAGGGCTTTTTCCCCTTTTTTGTAACATGATGTTCTAATTCTTACCCTCTAGACAGCATCTCTTCCAGCCTCCAACAGAAACATTTCACGAATCTCCTAAAATACTATCCACACGAGAGAATTTATAACACAAGTGCTTTTATTATCTTTTCATATAAAAATATTTTACATTCTTTTTTCTTTTTTGAGTTTCACCCAGTATAAAGTATAAAAATTAAAAGGAGAAAAACTGCTACCATTTAAAAATAATCTGTGGTTTTATAACACAGTATTTTAATTAATTTATTTATTTTGGTTTTATGGGGCAGGGTCTTGCTATATAGTTCAGGCTGGCCTTGAACTCACTATGTGGTCTAGACTGGCCTAGAAATTATGGTAGTCTTCCTGTCTCAGCCTCTCAAAATGCTGGGTCTACAGGCTTGTGCCACCACATCTGGGTTTAAAGCACAATATTTTAAAATGCAGTTCTTCATTTAACTCGAACTAAGAGAATTATTTCCTACTGTGTTAATTAATGAAAAATGTAATCATTTGGAAAGGTGTATAAGTTTAGGTCACGTGAGAGAGAATACATCCAATTTTCCAGTTACTTTTTGAATATTAAGCTCTTGTGTGTACATAAAGTTCCAAAAGATAGCTCTCTTTACTTTTATATGGAAGGAATAACACTTTTTCTTGGTTAGCAACAACCTCATTCCCACTTTTGGAAAATAAATGATTCTTAAAGTTATTTCACGTTACATAGAACAGCATAATGAGTCTCTAATTTGTCTTTTTTTTTTTCTTTTCCCTTAAAATTGCAGAGGGCAATTTTGGAGTTAGGAATTATAATTAAATAAAACAGTTAAGAGTAGGAGGCAGTCTGCAAGCCAAGTACTTGAGAACTGCAATGGGGGGTTAGTCCTTTTTGTCTTCTCTCTCCGTATCTTATGTAGCCTGGTAGTTAGAAGATAATTAAAATCATACTACATCATTTTCCTTTCTAATTTTACAGTACTTTTAGAAGAAAAGATATTCTGAACAAAAGGTGTGCACAACTTAATTCTAACTGCTCAGTGTGATTCTTAACAATATTTTATAAAATTAAAAAAATTCTGTCATGAGTTTATTCTTTGGGCTCCTTATGGTACTTTCCTAAATTTCATATTTATGGTCTGGGCCATAATTTCTTTTCCACATCTTGCGCTTTGATCTCATCCTCAGACAAGGGCCTTATGAGAAGAAAAAAAAAGTTGGTTTACGTATTACAGTAATTAAAACCTAAAAAGATGCTTTCTCAGCTGTGGCTTTTGAAGTCAAGTTTAGTTAGTGGCAGGGTGCCAATTTTCAATTAGAAATAAGATTTTTACTTAAAAGTGTAACGTGTTATACCGTGTCAATAATTCATTTTTAACACTTTCTTTTAAAAAAAACTTTCTCTGCTAATAACAGGGGCCTAAACTATCAATTATTAAAGACAGAACAGAGACCCTTGACAATGGCATCGTCTTCTATGTTTGTTTGGATTTTGTTCCTCAGCGTTTGCTAATTTGAATTATCCTTATCTTTATTTGTCCCATTTAAAAACTTTAGCTGATATATTTTTCTATTTTTTTGTTTTATCTGTAATAAATATTATTGAAGTACTCAAATACATGCATGTGTATATACATTATGCTTAAATTTTAAAGTTGAAGTTGACTACCTGATAGAACTAGTACCAATTCAACTAACTTAGTGGTAATTTAACCTTTTCTCCCTTCTTTTTAAATTTTATTTTAATGGTACATTTTAGATATACATAGTGATAACATTCATCATAGGGGATTGGTATTTGTATATGATATAGCTTGTTGCTTCTTTTTTTTTCCCCATTCCCCTCCCCTCCCTTCACTCCCTCCTCCCTCCCTATTTACAAAAGCTTTGTTTCCATCTTTTTCCTTCTATTTCTTATTTCTCTTGTCCCTCCATTCCTTTCCCCCACCCCCTCCCTATTCCCCTTCCCATTTGAACAATTTCTTCTCTTTCCCAATATAATATATGTTAGTCTTTATTTACACGTTTGGTTTCTCACACCAGAGAAACAATGCAGTATTTAAACATGTGTGTCCTATTTATTTCACTTAAGAATATGGTCTCAGGATGCATCCATTTACCTAGAAATATACTGAGCTTATCATTCTTTATGCCAGAGTAATACTCCTTTGCCTAAAAAAAACCTTTTCTTTATCCATTCATCAGTTGATGAGCATTTGGACTGTTTCCAAGATTTAGCTATTACAAACTGTGCTGCTATAAACATGGGTGTGCATGTATTGCTGCGGAATGATGCTTTTAATTCTTTTGGGAAGATACCAAGAGGTGGAATAGCTGGGTCAAATGGAATCTCTAGTCCTGGTTCCCTGAGGAATCTCCACACTGATTTCCATAGCGGTTGTACCAGTCTACATTCCCACCAACAGTGGAGAAGGGTTCCTTTTTCTCCACAGCCCCTCCAGCATTTGTTATTGGCTGATTTGTTGATAATAGCCATTCTTTCTGGAGTGAGATGGAATCTCAGGGTTGTTTTAATTTGCATCTCTCAAATGACCAGTGATGCTGAACATTTTTTCATGTGTTTATTTGCTGTTTCTACTTCCTCATCTGAGAAGTGTCTATTCACTTCAGCTGCCCATTTTTGGATTGTGAAGTAAAAGATCTATACATTGAAAACTACAGTATTTGAAAAAGGAGAGTGAAGAAGAGATCAGTAAATGGAAAGATATCCCTTTTTCTTGGGTAGCAAGTACCAATATCATGAAAATGGCCATATTCCCACAATTGTTCTACAGATTAAATGCAATTCCAATTAAAACAGCAATAGCATACCCACAGGATTAGAGAAAACAATCCTAAAATTTATTTGGAACCAAAAGAAAGCCAGCAAAAGCAATTCTAGGCATCAAAAACAAAGCAGGGGCCATCACAATCCCTGAACTGAAGTTATATTACAAAGTTATTGTAATAAAAACAGCATGATACTGGCAAAATAAATAAATAAATAAATAAAAATAAAAAACAGACCCCAGGACCAGTGGAACAGTTTAGAAGATGCAGAAACAAGTCCAAACACTCTCAGTCACCTTTTCTTTGACAAAGGGGCCAAACACCTCACTGGAAGAAAGACAGCCTCTTTAACAAATGGCGCTGGAAAAGCTGGCTCTCCACATGCTGAAGGTTAAAACTAGACCTGTATCTTTCCCCATGCAAAAAGCTAAAAGCAAAGTGGATCAAAAATCTAAACTTTAAAACAGAAACACTAAATTCGCAGGAAGACAGAATAGGTAAAACTCTTCAAGACACAGGTGTAGGCAAAGACTTTATGAACAAAAACCCCAACTGCCCAGGAAATACCACAAAGAATCAGGAACTGGGATCTAATCTTATTAAAAAGCTTTTGCACAGCAAAAGAAACCACCAACAGAGGGAAGAGACAACCCACAGAGTGGGGAAAATTTTTTGCCAGCTATTCCTCTGACAAAGGACTAACATCTCCCTTCTTATCTTTTTTATGATAACAAAGATGTGTTTTCTTAACCAGAATATATAAGCCTCTTTTTTTATTTATCAGAAGAATTCCACTGGAAGAAGCTTAGGAGTGACTTGTTAGCCTGGTTGCAATCTGGGTTTGCTTTTGTCTCAGAATAAAGCCAGAGCATACAGAGGATGTGCCAGCAGCTGAGGGGCGTGATCAAGGAAGGATGCGACATGAGACGCTTTGTCTTTCCTCTATAAAAACAAATAAACAAAAAACAAACAAAAAACCACCATTGTGGTTACTGTTTTTTAAGATGATGGGACAACTTCTGAAAAACTAAAATTTATATGACTTTTCATCAAGGAAACAAAACAAGAAAATGTTTTATTTCTTCTTTCTGTCACCTTTCCTTTCCTGGTTTTGGCTTCCTCCTGAGTCAGGGGTGCTTAAAGCTAATGAAGGTCTACTTGGTCCAATCTCAGGTTCTCACTGTCAGGTAATTAACTTGGCATCACAGCAGCCCTTGGCAACTGTGGCTTTTGACTTGGAGATATTTATCTAAAAGCCTACGTAGAGCTTTAATTCACTGCCAACTTAATTGTGTTTGTGTTCATGTGTATAGCCAAGATGTAACAATGTATTTCCCCTCTCCAGGTTACCTTTTTGGCTAGTGATAATTATAATGACAGAAATTTGAATTGCAAATCCAGTTGGAGAGTTAGGCAGGGACTGAGTATCTGAGTGGAAGTATTAAAGTAACCTACTTAACATTTGTTATTACTATATTTCAACCCAGGTATAGCAAGATGTCTTCATTGAAGAACAGTTTTCTTCACTGGTTTTACTTTAGATAGGTAGGTTAATCTGGATTCACATACCAGAAAATTGATCTGCATTTTCCATCCCAAATTATTTAAATAGAATTAAGCTTTAAATTTTTTAGATAATTTTAAGAGTGAAAAAGAGAAAAGTAATAAGGGAAACAAATTACCAAAACTACATGATTCTTATTATGTTATACCAAATACTAGTTAATTGACATTTCCACTTCTATGGTACCAATTTTCTGTATTAGTCACTTTCTGGTCACTGGGACAAAATACTGACACCTGCACCTTGAAGGAAAAGAGGTTTATTTTACCTCATTTTTTCACAGAGTTCAGTCCACAGTCAGGTGGCTAGAAGGCATGATGGAAGATTATGGCAGAATGAGGCTGCTAGGTGTCCCCCAGTGACCCAAATCTTCTGACCAGGCCCCACCTCCTAACAGCACATTTAGCTATGAACTCATCAATGAATTCATCTGCCGATGCTCCCACAACCCAATCACCTTCCAACAGCCCCACCTCTGAACAATGAGACTTTTGGAGAATATTCAAGATATAAACCATAAGATTCACTCTAATATTTTATCTTAAACTTAGAACTAAGAATAATAAAAATGTAAGTTAGAGTATGATACTCTTCCTACCAAAACTGTCTGATTCTTTCCAATCTTCTTCATAATAAAAGCTAGAGTCTTCAGAAAACTTTCCAAGGCTCTATCCATTTTGCTGATTTGCTGATTTATCACTTAACATCATTCCTTGCTATTAAAAAAAAAACAAAAAACTATACCTTATTCTCTGGAACATCTCAGCTGCTGTTTCCTATGAATGCTCCTCTTTCAATAGTGAGAGGAATCCCACATCTCTGCTAATCTACTTGACCTTCTTCCTGGGTGCCATTCCATGGGAAGCAAGTGGAACAGCAAGAAGTAGAAGCTTTCCATGGTTTAAACCTCCAACTTATACTATTGTAGTAAATGATTAAAGGCTTTTCATTTTTAGTTTTGGCTTGTTGTTTTAGTGAGCTACTCAGACACATGGCAGTTTAGGACCCTCAAACTCCATTAGGTTCCTGACATCTGTTAATGGAATAGCTCAAGTCCAGAGTCAGATGTTCCTTTCTAAGTAGCTTTCATCAACTAATGCATTTAAGACTACTAGTCCCACCCAAAGTTTCCTATATCTCTACTTGTGTTTTCCTCCATAGACAACACGTTTTTTACTATCTGATATACTGTATACATTAAAAATTATTTTTTATTGTTAATTTCCTCCCAAGTGTGAGATTTCGGAGGGAAAAGGTTTTGGTTTGTGCACACTGTGTATAAGGAAATTCTAGAAGAGAACCTGATATAAGTGTTTATGTGTGTTTCTGGAAGGGCAGGAATGAAAATCAGTGTACATGGGTAAACATATGAATTATTTGAGGAAGTCTGAGGAAGTAGGGCCTCTGAGATGTGATTAGGTCATAAAGACTCTGCCCCACGAATAGAGTGATTGTATTTATAAAAGCAGCCCCAGGGACCTGCTCAGCACTTTGTACCACGTGAAGAGACAGCTAGAAGGTACCATACATGAACTAGAAAATTACACAAGAGACTGAGTCTGCAGCATCCTGATCTTGGGCCTCCCAGCCTACAAAACTATGGCATATAAATTCCTGTTTATAAGTTCCTTTGGTATATTGTTACAGCAGCTCAACAGTTCTACAACAACAGCATAATTAGGAAAAATAGTGCACTGTGATTGACTTTTGGAAAAACCTGATCTTGGTTTGCCTTTTCCTACTTGTGAAGGTTTCTTATGGACTTCTCACTGTTTGTAGAATATAGGACAAATGATTGCTCAAGTCTTACACCCACCATCCCAGGAGGCGCACAAGGATCTGAGTTAATATAGAGAATATTTAAGACAATTGTAGAGTGTCTGTCCCAGTTCAAAGTGAATATATGAGCAGCAGCTTAATGTTATAATATCTATAGCTAAGCTGGAATCAACTCTACATTACATTTACTTCAAGACAATTGTGCTGCCACAAACTCATAATACTACATCTTGAAAAAACGGTGATATTTATATTGTCTTGTACCACTAATTGAATTTGGCAATGGATAATCCCTCACGCGATAATTACTTTAAAAATAGGCATTACCAAAAGATGTGCAGCTTTTAAATCCCTCGATATATTTACAAATGATAGTTAAAACAAGCTGCTGAGTGACACTAGAATTTAAGACAGATTCAATCACAGGTCCTTATCTTTTTAAGTGTTTGTGTTTGCATATTTTCTAAATGTGCTTTTCATTTCATTTTTCCTATGCCATTTATCACTTCCATGTGAGAATTTCCAACAACTTCTAAATTGCATACAAAAATATAGTGATTGTAGTTCGAAAAAAATGTTTTTCTTTGAGTACTTACAGTGTTTGGAGACTTCTATGTCTATTTAAGTCATAAGACAGTCATAGTCTCACTATGTTATAACACAGCTTTATTTCTGTGGAGGAAACTATCTACAGTATTTATATTCGAAATTAATTTATTTAATCATTTATCTAAAATCTTCATTGAGTGTGATTTATTTTCTTAGAAATAGCCTAGGTGCTAGTGGTGAACAATGCAGAACCTAAAGAAGGATATAATCAAGCAGGCAAATAACATTTCATTCACATATCATGACTCTAAAACATACGAGAACAAGAAAGGGGAACACATGTATTAAGAAGACAATGTGGCAGCATATTGCTTCTGAGTATTTACATGATTCTGCCAAGAGAACGAATATATAATACAAAATACAACTATCTAAATGTATCCACTTTAAGAGAAATAGCAAGACAGACTATAGAAGGACGTTGGCAAGATCCTTTGCATATATATGACATTGCTACATCTTCATACAACAAAAAGGAATGAGCCATAAAAAGAATGAGACATTTAAAAAAATAATTCACTGGGGATAAATATCCAAGTTAGGAAGGCAAAACAAAACAAAACAATCAAACAAACAAAAAACACTGGAGATGTAGAAGAGCACAGTTGTTACGGTCTGAAAGTTTGTGTCTCCCAGATAATTATATTTTGGACTCCAGTCATCGATGTTATAACACCAGGGGACGAGGCCTTTGAAATCATAAATGGCAGAACCCATCATGATTGTGGATAATCTTTATGAAAACAGCCCCAGAAAACTACCCAGCTCCTTCCACCATGTGAGGACACAGCTAGAATGTAACATTTATGAAGCAGAAAATGGTAATTTCCAGCCCCTGAATCTTCTAGGACCCTGATTGGACTTTCCAGGTTCCAAAACTAAAACAGTTAGGTTCCTACTGTTTATAAGTTATTCAGTAACTTCGTATGGTATTTGCTATCGCAATCCCCCAAAATCTACAACAGTAGTATATTTAGCAAAAATAGTTCACTATGTTAAAAGGTTGTTGAAAAATAAAACGAATGATAGGAATTGAAGTACATTTTACCTGGAAAGAAATAAATTAGAATAAAAGTTTGAAGACAAGGGTAAATCATATATGACTTCATACTTTTGGGGAAAAAAATTTTCATTTTATGCTAAAGGTGGTGAGAAACACAAATTTTATTCAAAAGGGTGATATAATTCATTTATTCTGGTGGCTATGCAGAGAGAGAATTTAGGGATATTAGAATGAAGGCTGAAAACCCACATCATATTTCTCCACTCCAGAACAGAAATGGTGGGACTTGATAGAGGCCACAGACAATGACAAAGAGTTAAAACCAGGATATATGTTTCAACTGCAACTAATACAAATTGCTGGTACATATTTGGTGAGATGTAAGGATGAGATTGGATATTGTCTAAGTTTTAGTTTATGGGAGATGTACAAACTCTGTTTTAGTCTTGTTAAGCTTGAGCATACTGCACACTCAGCCCTTGGTGAAGTAGAGCAGGGACAGGCATTTGAATGTGGATCTCAAGTGGACGGGTGGAACTAGGGAAGGGAGTGCATAAGTTACTAGTATTGCATTTGGCCTCTAGTACATGACTAGCTGAAAACACTGGGAAAAGAATACAAAGAGTTCTAGGTCTGAGCCTTGGAATTACTCAAACCCGGAGGGAAGGAAAGTCAGGGGAGTGCATCAAAGAAGGCAGAAAGGAGCAGCCAGTCACATGGACAATAACCTAAACATGTGATATCTCACAGGACAAGGGAAGAAAGTATTTCCAGGAAAAAGTAGTTGTATGTCCAAAATATTGCAGAAAAATTGAACAAGACAGAGTTGTATAAATCCCATAACTCTAGCATGTATGTGACCAATTATTTAGTTGATTTAGAAAGGAGACTTGCTATACTTCATTTTTCTATACTATTTCATAGTGAGTTAGGATAAAAAGATATGTACTGTTGCATAATATAAAGCTAGTCATTTACATACCGTGAACTAATTCCTTCCAGTCATTGTTTCTCTTCGGTTCATATTCTGAAGAAAATTCAGACTTTGGTTTCTGAAATTATTAAAAATAAACCTTAAAATAAAATTGTCTATAATTTCGTCTATTTCTCAGATATTTTTCAATACAGGGCTTCTCATGGTCTAGAAAAGCAAGATCCTAATGGCCAACGATGGTAAACATTTCTTCACTTCTACATTGTTCGTGGGAATGTAATCTAGTACAACCACTATGGAAACCAGTATGAAGAGTCCTCAAAAACTAAAACTTGAAATTCCACTTGACCCATCTACTCTCCTTCCAGGTATCTTCTTGAAAAAGTTAAAAGTCATCATATTATAGTGACACATGCATACCCATGTTTATAGCAGCGGAATTCATAATAGCTAAACCTTGGAAGCACCCTGTATGTAAACTACAAATAAAGAGCAAAATAAAACGTAGATAACAGGGAGCAGGAACACAGATCTTTCTCAAGTGGGACGAAGATCAAGTGATGAGAAGGTTGGAAGGGGGAGGAAGGGGAAAAGGAATTAAGATGTGTGGTGTACCTACCTCACACAAGGAATATAAACATTAAGTATGCAAACATGTACTAATAAAAATAAATAAATGAAAAAGAAAAGCAAGATTCTATTTAAATAAATAAAGACCAGCAATCAGACAATTATAAAGTATGACAGAAAACTACAGTTGGGTTGGAGATTTAGCTCAGTGGTAGAGCACTTGCCTAGCAAGTGCAAGGTCCTGAGTTCCATCCCCAGGACCCTCCTCTGCCCCCCAAAAAGAAAAGTACAATTATGGATTTAAACACAAAAAATTCCTTCCATTAATAAAACACATTACCCATAATTTTCCTCAAAAAATACACCCCCTAGATTTAAACACACTTATCCCGTTGTTCTTGCCACTTTCTGGAGCAGCTCTGGAAATTCTCTTTCATGTCTTTAGTTTTGCTGTTCCACTGCCTCACTGTCTTGAACTGATTCAAAATGCTTGTCTCTCATTCTCATTTTGACTTTGGGGAAGAGATATAAATCACACGGTGTGAGATTCAGTAAATAAAGTGCATGAAAACACACTGTGTTTTGACAAGCCTGCCTTTCCCTTGGATGGCTCTCAGGAGCAGCGTGTACTCTTTTGTTGACCATTACCTCATAAAGTAATCACAAAACAGCTCTTCCAGAATTGCTTCAGAAAATGGTGATAACAATAAAATACTTGCGTTTGAAGCAAGGGAGTATGTTGGGGGGTTAATAACATTAACTTCTTTACTATAATAAATTTTAAAATTTAAACATGCACCTTGTTTTTCGATCACTCCAGTATGTCAAAGGAAGCCAATAAATTGATATTTGTTTATCAAGGGAATTTGTGTTTGTAAGAGCTTCTTGTTTCACTGCAAAGTAAAGCTCAGGTGAGGTGTGGTGTTATAATATTGAAAGTGGTGATTATGTTAAAATATGTAACCTAAAAGTCAAATGAACTTGCCTGTTGTAATAATTCAAGAAAGAATTCAGGCACTTTTAGAGTTGTGACTTTTCTCCATTCCACTACCCCTTCTTTATTAAGAACTGAAATCAGATAAAAAGCCACATCTTTGGTCGAGGTACAGATTTGTGCTATAAATATTTTACATTTCTTGTATCTATAGCAGAGACTGACAGCACCTCCCAACATTATACTCTTCCCATTTCCACTAAACTGTAGTATTAATGTATACATCTGTGTACAGATGCTTTGTGCAGTTACAAACTATGGCAGAAAGGATACAGAAGATGTCAGCGCACACATTTCTCTCTCTGTATAATCTGTGCATTCTTTTACTTTGTGCTATTAGTCCTTTTAACTACAAACCTGGTCTGACTAAGCATTCCCTAGTATTCAAATTCACAGACTATTATATATTAAAACAGCTACAGAATATCTCAAATTTGAGTTTGTTTTGTCATTTGCTGTTTGAATTTGACCTTTAAATTCTGCAAGTACATTGTTTATGCATTTCATTTCCCCACTTAAAAAAATCTGGGGAAATAATCAATTCAATAATTATTTTTGTACAGCAATAAAGCTGAATAAACATTCAGCGTATTTGCTAACTATAAGCACAATCTTCTTTTATTTTTTGGATCCCCCTACCTAAGCTTGGGAAGAAATATTTCCATTGTAGGGTAGAGGAGAGACTCGGGTTAATTTCATGCAAACCATTTGCTCTTTTTTCCCCATGTATCAATCCCAAATTAATACAATAGGTGCTCTGCAGCCAGCGTGGCTGCACATTGATCTTGCCCAGCTTGTTTACAGTGTTTTGGCAAGTTGCTGATGGACTTCTCCCTGGGGATAGAGCAGGGGTTAATTGCTGTTAAACTCTCAGTGCCAAGTAATGGTTCAGCCTCTCTGCTACATTAAAGATGACACTAATAAGGAAAGAGTGCAGTGGATTGCTCTATGTTGAAAATTGGACTAGTGGTGACAGAAACTTGGAGCAGAGCAGATGTAATAGGAAGACCATAATGTAATTATAACTGCTGAACATGTGTCATACCAAGTTAAATGATACATTAATGAATCAAAACAGGTGATGAAGTGCTGCTCTTTCAGAGGATAGAGGTGCTTTCAAGGTTAGATTGCCATTAATTTAATAATCTCTAATATGGATATTCTTCAAATCACAAATGAAATCAACCTTAATGCTTTCGTACAACATTGCTTCTTGTGTTTCGAATAGATAAAAGAAACAAAGCAAAAGTGAACAGAGTTCAGTGCAACTCATTCTGTGTTTAATTTTGTAAGAACAGGTTTTACACCGTGAGGTGAGTGGTTGCCCAAGGCCTTCTTCCTGTCTTGGTAGACTACTTGATCACTTTAATCCTCAGCTAGCCAGCCGTAACTCGCAAAGGAGCACAGACCTTTAGAAGCAAATAATTCCATCTTTTTTAACTGGGCCATTATGTATTATCCACACCTAATGCTGTAGTAAAGTTTATACTAAGTTTTCAACAGATAGAATAATAATAATGTCCCTGAAATCTTGTAATCTATTGCTTCATAGTTTGGTTTCTTCATCTTTCTAAGTATTTGGAAACTTTCAAGCATATTTTCCTTTTGAAATCTGTCATTAATTTAAAAAAGTACATCCAATAATGCATGCATGATGTAGGATTCATGTTTTTTAAAATTTTTCTAACTTGTATTTTTTTCAATAGTACTACTACTGTAACAGTTTATAATTTGTTTAGAGTTAGTGGGAATGTGATAACAATATTTTTATGTTTATTTGTCATTTAGGGTCTCAAATTTATTGTGAATAAATACCGTCTTTTTCTTAACATTTTGGTAACTTTGTTATTCTAGTAGGAACTATATAAATATGAAGCAATTTATTACAGGGATAATCTTCAAATGTTTGACCTACTAAGTATTAATTTCCATTATGTGACATGCAGTTTTCGTTTTCTGATATATTACATTCATTGCCTGGCAATTAGTTGTGTTATTGGGAGGTATTTTACTGAATAGCTGAAACAAATTACAGAAGTAAATAGCTGATTTTTTCCCACAAAGGACTATTGTTGTAATAAACTAGAAAACAAATGACTGAAATAAAAATAATACAAAATCGTCATTTTACATATGTATGTTGAATAATCGTCCCAAATTTTCCCCTTATACTAAAGTTCCCATTTTAATTTAACATTAAAATATGTTCTCAAGAGAGTTAAGCAGATTTGTATACCATCTGTTTTAGTATCACTGATGATATTAAATACAATAAATGTTATCACTTGTAACAGAGTTCATTATTAAGAATAAGTTGCTTTTGTTTTAAAAAAATCATTTTAATACAGAGTTAGCCAGCCTGTAACTGCTAGGGGAATATAGAATTTAAACTCTAAAATAAAACAAAACCAAACCCAAATTTTTTTTCAGATAGGCATTTCATTTTACCTGCTCACACCTTCTCTCGGGACAGAAAGAAAAGCATTATTTGTATCCACTGGTTTTGCCCCCCAAGAACTCTTGCTTCATATGCAGAGGCTATCTCTGCCTCGTCTTGGGCAATACTGGGGGAGTACATGCGGACTGGTGTTCAACCGGCACGAAGGGACCATGATGGAGTCAGGTGAGCGTACCTGCATAGTGATTCCAGGAAAGCTACACACTCAGGCACAATATCCTGCCTAGGCGACTGCCTTGTATGTAAACTTAAAACTACAAAAGGAAAGTCCATCTCCTTCTAAAGTCACAGGGATTTGAAAACAGCATCAGCAGTGACCAGTGTGAAATGATAACTGCAAACCGCTCCCCTGAAATCTGTACAATATACAACACCCCAGAAATCTTGCACTGACTCACAATGAGAGAGCATTCCTTACAAACATGCCTGAAATATTCTCTAACGGAATTCTCATTATCTGGGTAAGTGGTAGTCTGGAGAATTATCTTACGTAGCAAATGTAAATAAGGCATATTGTATACTTTAAACTGAGGAGGGAATTCCACTCCCACTATATATTGATTGAGTTCAAATTTTATACCAGTAATTTCCCTAAATACTGACAGATATTACCTCTTTTAATCACTGAAGATGAATAGCATGTTTTCAGTTTACACATGTGAAACTGAAGTCCAGAGAGATCAAGTACATTTCCCAAAACCAGAACTACTAAAACGTAGAGAGAAGACTTGAACCTTGGTCTACAACTCCAGAGCCTGATCTCTAACCAGAACATTTCCTTGTGTCCAAGGGAAAGCGCAGGATGAAGAAGTAAAGATCTATTCCTCCGAGTGGTTAACGCAATTCAATTCTAACTTAATCTCTACAACATTCCTTGTAACATTAAATCAAACAGAATTCTTTTCCTGTATAATATTGGGTATGCGTTTATGTATTCGTTCTACCAATCATCTAATAGGTGTCTATTTTGTCCCAGAAATTGTACTCACAGTGGAACATGAAAGATTAAAGGATCCAACATTCAATAAACTGGCAGTCTCTAAGGGAAGGGGAGATAAATTAATGGAAAAATAGAGAACTGTATAAAAATCACAAGTGTGGCCTTGATGCATATGAAATATATAGAATGAAAACTTCATCAATGTTGGGCACAGATTATGACAGGGTTGTCAGTAAGAATACAAGAAAAAGAGATAAAAATGAAGATGGGAGTATTTTAAAGAAAGTAAATCTTTAAAAGAAATTGGACTAAGTGAGAAACAGCAGGAGACGATACAAATATTGTAATGTTTGAATAACATAGGTAATACTGGTGGAACTTAGAATGCTTGAGAGTGGATGGAAAAATCTGTGTTCACAGAACAAAGGGACCCATTATCACAGCCTTTATTTTATCCAAGCTTGAAGGAGGTGAAAAAAAGTTTATTGGTAAAAGACACACTCAAATTTGATTTCACAAATACAAATATATATTATTCCACATTAGTCTGAAAATGGTATTCAAGGAAGAAATAGGAAAACATGTTAAGAAAGGTTTAGGGCAATAATAGTTATGGAAAATGAACTAAGGTATCAACTACAGATCTGAAGAAGAGGAATCTACCTTGTAAGATGTTAAAAATGTACAGCTCACACAATGTGTTTAATTAGTTGTGTGGGATAAGAAAAAGAATCAAGTTTGACTCTCACATTCTTCTCACAGGCAATTCAGCACCCTTTCTCAAAACCAGAAATACAAGAATGGGGAGGAGACAGTCAGAGACAAAACAGGCTAAATGCATGAGAGACACTTGAAGTGAACTTGTTGGTATGCATCTAGAGCCCAGAACTAAAATGTGCCTACTGCCATTAAATAAGGTTTGGACTGATTCAGATGCCCATTAGTATAAAAGAAGAGAAGCAAGACCTGATGTTAGCACTCTCCAGTGGATGAGTAACTGAAAATTCACTACAAATGGAATGGGGAGTAAGTAAATAATGCCAAATGACTGGAAGGAAATGATACATTACCTAAAATTACCATGACTTTAGTCACAACAAGTTTAGAATGTCTAACAACAGAAGAATTGAGTTAGACACTAATCTCTAGTAAATGGAAGAAAGAGGGCAAAGAAGTACACTGTGCCAGGATACTAACAGGGACTCAGTTTTATCCTTGTTAGAAAAGGAGAGAAATATTCACTATTTTGAGAAATATTCACTATTAAGAAGGCATCTTAACTTTAAGGAAGAAACTTAAAATTCTTCATATGCAAAAAGGAGAAGAATCAGTTTAGAGGGAAGGCCATAGAAGTAAGTGAGATATTGGTGGAGGAGACAGAGGTGAAGGAAGAACAGGGGAAACCAAAGCAAAGGCAGAAAGGTTAACTTTCAAACAGAGCGAGCTAATTCTTCCATGAAAACTAAGCACTGGGAGTGTTGACTGGTTTGAGACCAGATTTTTCTGCATGTTGACCTTGATTGTTTACTTATTTGTTGTTTGTTTTTTCTGTGGAGTGGGAAATGAACGTTACTGTGTGGGATGTTGAAAGGCACAATTAGAGGACTTGAGAAAACTGATGCACTAATTGAAATAGCTGGGCTTAGGTGGGAAGTGGTTAACTCTGAGATTAGAGGAAGCCTAAAATAAAGTACTGGGAGAATGGCTGTTCAGTCACCCCACGGTATCCACTACGTCTATACAGGACTGTTTCCAGGACCCCTCTGGATGCCTAAATACACAGACACTCAAGTCCCTTATATAACATATGTACATCTTTGTGTACTTTAAATCATCTCTAGATTACTGATAATACATATTACAGCCTAAATGCTATCTAAATATGCAAATAGTTGTTATACTGTATTATTCAGCGGATCATGACAAGAAAAAGCATTTGTATACATTCAGTACACTCGTAATTATTTTTCTAGACATTTTTAATCTGCAGCTGGTTGTACCTGTGGATACAGAACCTGAAGAAAAAGAATTAACTGTATTTTTGTCTCAAAGGAAAAGTGAATATCTCAGTACCTACAGGACACAGTACCCCCTAGAAAATCAGTGCAAATTTGATTGGTTTCACCTTTTTCATTTTTTAAAACTCAGTTTCACATTTTATTCTTGTTTATTTGTTATTTGGTCAGAAAAGGATGATTCTTTAGTATCCACGCATTTCAAGAACAAGGGGTAAAGCTAAACAGGAAGAGCTGAAAAACTAAAACAAATCAAATGAGAATATTCTTGTGGTGCGTAAGGGCTATCCAAAGTCAACGTGTAGGTTTATCGAAATGGGCCTTAGCTTATAAAGATTGCTCCAAAATAAATTGAATAGGTACAATAATTCATTTAAAATTGCTCCTGAGTTATTGCATACCGCTGCTGACCACAAAGAAAAACAAAAAAAAAATCTCCAAAAAACCTCAGGTCAGCAACTTGAGGTTAATGTCCCTTTACTTTATGATCCTTTAACTACTTTGGGTTTTTTTTGGATGGCACTCAGAGTGATATTTAGCTTTTATGAATTTTTCCCAGATGATTCATATATCCTGGTTATCAATTTGTTGGTTTTTTTATGTTATTGTTTAAATAAGAAAAATTTAAAAGATACTTGAGAAAGTGGGCATGTATGAGTGTGTGTGTGTGTGTGTGTGTGTGGTTTAATGTGGAAAATAACACAATCTAAAATCATTATCGCCTTTTATTTATACAACACATTTCCCCAAGTATTTTATCTTGATCATTATCTTTAGCAAGGCTTAACTATTGTGTCTATTCTTTAATAGTTAAATTCACAGAATAGGTTTTTGTTTTATGATGATATATGTGAGTAGAAACATTATATAAGAATTATTAAAAAATGTTTGAAACTATGCTAAATGTTTACAATAACTTTCTTTGGTGAGCACTGATGTGATGATATTCTGTTAATCAAGTATTTCATAATTAAGGAAGTTATAATTTGCTAACAGGGCTCACAACAGCTGCCTGTGGAATAAGACAATATGCTTTTCCTCTCCCTACTGGGCCTAATTCCCCAGTAACCTTATTGAAAATGTGCATGGGCTACAAAACTAAAGATTAACTGTCCAGGGACCTGCTTCCTGGAGCTTATTTGAAGATTAAATCAAATGGCAGGCAATATATATTTGGTAATACGGCTTTGTTGCGGTCTTTTCCCATGTAGTGTAAGTGTGATAGAAAACGATGACACTTTATGGCTGTTTAAAAAAAAAAAAGATTTTTCTAAATGTGAAATAGTTCTGTTACTCATGCTGAAATTGAAATGAATAATTTATTTCTTCATAGCCCAAAACATCTTCTGCTTTTTGAACACATAATAAAAGATCTCTAATTACAAATTTTCCATAATTACAAATTGTTCAGGCTTTTAAAAGGTGATTATTATTCATTATCTATTTATTTCATAACAAATGGCACGAAAGTTTTTAAAGACGAGTTTAAAATGCCAGCTGAGATACTGCAACATTTTAATTAAATAGAAAGCAGGCCAAATATATATTTAACAACATAGCTTTTAGACTGCACATTAGTAAATGGATTTCTATTTAACAAATCAGAGAAAGATGGATGAAGATGTTCTGCTTTTAAAAATACTATATTTAGAATGTCTGTGCAGAGACAGTGAAGTGTGATTTGTCCTCATAAGAGACATCTGAAGAACAAGTGACATTCTTACACAAAATCTATATTGGTGATGTATTTAATTACAGAGCTGATTGAAATTGACAGCTTTAGTGACCTGCGTTTGCACTTGTGGTGATTGATGTATGCTTCAACTTTGGTTACTTTTAAACCAATTCACATACTGCTCAATAATATAATATCATCCTGTCAAATTGCAAACTACATTTTTATAAGTGCAGGGACTGGAGAGAGCACATGTTTAATTAAAATGAGATAGAGATGAATTGTTTAAAAACACCTATACAATTGTTAACTGAGACTACTGTTATTTGGAAGCGGAGTGAAAGAAAATTCAGTACACTTATTCGGACATTTATGTCCCCAGATTCATCTTTCCTCCCAGAAAATGCAGACTTGACTGCTACCCATGTTAAGAAAGAGGTCCAGAACCTCATATTGTTGGCTCTAAAGACTTGCTTTCCTTGAATTGATGTCATCCTTTAAAAATAATAACTAAAATTAATGTCATGCATCAGAGTGACGTCACTGATTTTGTATCCTTAATCTGCTGTCTGTTTTTGGCTGCTTGGGTTTCACTTTCACTCAGACGATACAGCTGCTACCCAAAGAGGTAACTTGTCTGTACTACCGCACAAAGTTGGTTTTACTAGGTAAAATAAGGCACATCTTCACATCTTGTCACTACGAGTTCAGTGTACTTTTCCCACACAGAGAATTTCCACATTGACATGTTTTTTACTCCTTAACTTACTATTACCAACTGACACATCGAGATTGAACATTTGCACCTGTATCTTTAATTATACTAACATGAACCATTTATTGAATCTTGCTATATACCATGCTCTGACATATAGTCTAACATAATATTTTTCTAACAACATATATGTAAGTTATATGATATTACTGCCAATTTATAACTTGTAGTGAGACTAAGGGAGGGTTAGCAGAACTTTCATATAGTTTCATGCAATAAATAAATGAAATTTAGTGAGCTATGTTGAGTCTAAAGCCCAGAGCCCTTTTCACTATACAATACCATTTTCCCATTTTTTTGTTCTTAAATTGAAATAGTTTTTTGTGTATTGGTTTCTTTGTTCTGGGTATGGAACCCAGGGTCTTGCACATGCAAAGCACAAGCTGTACTACTGGGCTATACCCTCAACCTCAATGTGATTTCTTGGTAGCTGTTATAAATAACTTGTTTTTCAAGGAATGTTGGTACTTGTTTGATTATTAAGAGTCAAAAGACACATGGGTCTTTTGAAATCAACCTTCCTAAAAAGAGAAAAGTGGGTAGAATGAACTGTCAGACTCTTTTCCAAGGAAGAAATTTAATGCCAGGACAAATATGTCATTTCAATGAAACGTGTTATTTTCAAAATTTAAGGTTTATTAGAAAAAATTTTAAATGTACTAATAAGCCAGGCCTGGTGGTACATTTATAACCCAATACTCTGGAATGCTGATGTAGGAGGTTTACAAGTTCAAACCCAGCCTGGGAAACACATTGACTTAGCAAGGCTCTGCATAAAAATTTAAAAATATATAATAAAAAAAGGACTGGGGAAATAGTCCCAGGGCAAAGGCTCTGGGTTCAGTCCCCAGTATCACAAGAAAAAAAGAAAGAGAG